>NW_021025123.1:321336-358443 GCF_004153795.1 Camellia sinensis
TAATTTAATAAAAGAGAATGGCCTTTAATATTATCTTTATTTGAAATCAATAGCTATCTTTATTATATTATGTATAGGTCTGTGTGTTTAAAATTTCAATGACATTTTTTAAGATCATTTTTTTACAGGTTATTATTTTAAAAACTATTTATGTTATAATTAATTAATTTTATATTTTATAAAAGTAAAAAAAATCAAAACTCAAAAAGCTTATTATTTTAAAAACTATTTGTGTCAATTTTTGTTGATTAGTTTATGTTATTTTTATTTACAAGTTATTTAAAAAGAGAATGAATATTAAAGTGATCCAAACTCAAAAAAAAATTTCTTTATAATTTATTTTTTAATTTTTATATGATTACATTAGCATGTATAATTTATTTTTTAAAACTATTCAAGTTAAAATTTGCATATGCTTCCACAAGTATAATAATTAAAAATAATAATTTTATACATCTAAGTACAATTTTTTTTTTGGCCACTGGCGTAATATGGATTTACAATATATAAAGTTATTAATAATTAAAATAAAATGTAAAAAACTCAGTTTATAGTGATTTAAAAATATGAAATATATTAATTGAATCATACTTAAAAAATTACAATAATTGATCAATATTTATTTTAAAACCCAATAAATATGATTATGGAAAAAAAATGTGTGTACCGGTAAGTTTTTTTCAAATTGTGCGAAAAATAAAAAAAAATTCACGATTCCGGTTACCGCAACCGTTAAGTTGCGGCCTTTATACCTCGCAACTGCAACCATAACCGCATCACTGCCACCATTATAGCAACCGCAACCGCAACCGTAACCGCTTTTCAAAACCTTGGAACTCGTGAATTTGAAATAGAATACAATGGATAATTAAGGGAATAATTGAATCATGAGTGAATAAAAAAACGATTGGGATTGAAGAGAGAAACATCATATCATGATAAAATGAAAACCCATCACCCGTACTACGTTTCATTACGTACATTACATGGTCTAACCACTTAACATGCATCTTGTGAGTATTGATTTCCGACCACACAACCAAACATGGAACTTAACTGGATAGCACCGACAGAATAGATTGAACCAATAACCTACCAACAAGACAATGTGAATACCGCGATGGTTCGTCCACCTAGGGGCACTCCGACGATCAAGTTAGTAAATCTTATCTCTCACAGATATTAAAAAGTATTTCAACTCACAAGCAAAGCATACCTTAAACTCACAAGTAAAGCATACCTTAGACTCATGAGGGTGTCTCACTTTTATAACCAGCGGTGACCTAGTCCTTGGAAGTCTCACTTCATAGGACTCAAGCTCAATGCTTATCTCAGACTCTTGGCTAGATAGGGATAAACTCCTCAAGAGCCTTATCCATATCCAGACCGGGAGCCTTTTCTGATCCAGGACTATTGTTCTTTATCCGAAAATCTCAGGATTCTGGCATTACAGCAGAACATCTCGGCAATGCTATGATTACCTCAGTAAAACATGACTAGTTCCACGTGGCACCTTGGTTGGCATCTTGGCGCCACCTTAGCCACGTGGTGTCTTTCATAAAATACTTCCCCATAACTGCCCCCTAAATTCTATTACCTCGGCAATCTGAGGTGATGGAACCTACACATGTATTTCTCTGACGGAGATCGTTACTCGTTGGCGCCAAGTAACAAGGACTCAAATGTCCATTTCATCAAGAATCAAGAACTGAGTTCTTTCAGCATCCCAACCGAGATCATCATCTCAGCCGAGATCACTCTTCTCAACCGAGATCGCTTAGCTAGCCGAGGTCATTACCCCACTAGTTCAAGAATTTCAAGAGTTTTAACTGTGCATGAGCGGTCACGCACTGTCATTTCAACCGTTTCTTCCACGTGTCCCATTCTTATTGGCTCATACCAAGCACGAGCTATCAAGTCACATCGAAGTTATATGTGCTGCCTGATAGGCACGTTGTGCAAGGCAACTTCATAATGTTTTGCCGCCTTTTCAATTTTTGACAAAACTTTTCCTCTCTCTCTCTCTTTCCGTCTTTTCACTTTCACAACTTCAAACTCTCTCTCATCTCAGATTTTCTCTCTCTAGAACTCCCAAACTGCCATTGCCGTTCTTTCAAGCTATCTGCAGTGGTCTGTTCATCACCTTTGGCGAGCTTTCCATCATTTGATTTCGGTCATCTACATCGTCTAACTCCGGCTAACTTCATACTGGCATTCGTTTCTTCAGTTCTACACTGTAAGTCCTCGATTTCCTCTTTTTCATTTTCAATTTCTTACTATTCTTGAATGCACTTTTCTCCTGTATTGTTACACATTGCACACTGCATCTGCATTCAAGTTTTTGTCATGTTATATGTGTATGCATCGATTCATTCAATGTTCCTTACGTTTTTGGTTTTTTGTTCTGTTTTTGTTCGAATTTTCTTCATGCCTTATTTACACCTTCGCACACTAGCTCACTCTCTTTCCTTGCATTCTGAATCTATCAATGCTCTGAGTTTGCCCCTATGTTCTTGAATCATCGTTTCACACCACTGCACTTGTCACATTGTTGCTTTTCTCTGTCTTTTTCTTAATTCTAAATCATGTTTATTTTCTATTTTTCTTGCTTGTTTCCAGATTCTTGCCCTTGATTCTTGTTCTTGTAGTTCTAGGCTTGGGATTTGTCTTAGAACATTGTGTACTTAGGTAAACCGAAACCAAGTCTTCCATAGGTCTCTGAAATCCTCTCCCTGGTGCCATTAGGTTCTAGCCGAGGTTCTCAGACTCAAACCAATCACCTTTCCCAGAAATTTGTTATCAACCAACCCAAGCTAAGGTCATGGGCATGTTCAAATAGAGAGTCAATTCACCCAGCAAACTAGAATATTTCCGTCAGGAGTTCTCTATCCCAGCTGAAGTTCAACTCAGGTTGGCTGGGAAGAAGGACTTTATTATGCCTGGAGAGGACTACATGCCATTCCTAGTAGTTTCCATTATTGAGGGTGGAGTTAGTTTCCCCTTAGACATCATCTTCAGAGAAGTCATCCATTTCTATAAACTCAATCCCATGCAACTAACCGTAAACACCTTCAAGGTCATCAATGGTATAGCTGAATTGGTACGTCGGCAAAAAGCTAGGATCACTTTGTCCGACATCCAATACTGCTATACTATGTGTGGCCTTAAATCCACTAGCGACTATACATACTACCTCAAACCCAGATCCACCAAGTACAAGCTCATAACTAACCTTCGCGACTCTAATAAAGGCGCTGGAGATGATTATTTAATTGTCTCAGGAAACTGGAAATTCACGTCAGACAACGATCTTTATCTCTTCCCACTGCGTCGAGGAGTCTTTAGTGAAGATGAGGGTAAGGACCTAGTCACCCAAAGTGCCATATCTTTTCAACACTTAGCATTTATTTCTCTTATCTATACTAATGTTTTCTTATTGTTTCTGTAGCTCTTGCTCATCCATTAAAAAACTTCTACCAAACGTACATCCCAAGCTGAGATCTTATCCGGCTTCTCGGCCTACCCGTCGAGGTCCGCAAGGTCCCAATCCTATTAACTTACATGCCAACCTACTATTTTTTGCTTCCCAACGTGCCGAGGAGGGCCAAGACTCCACCATCTGTGTCAACTCCACCTGCCACTTCTTCCTCGATACCAGACCAAGCCTTAACGTCTGATCCTGTGAACCAGCCATCCACCTCTATTCCAACACAACTCATTCCACCATCACAGTGCTAATGCTATCACCGACCTTTGAATGCTCCGGCCGACAGAACCCGAAATCGCAAGCGCCGAGGTTCAAACACGCCAACGTACGATCTTGAGAATCCTGCTATTGCCCTTCCTGCCATTAGGTTTGGCACTGAAGTCATTGTCGCCGCCACATCCGAAGAAATAGGCCGCAAACAAGTCGTGGTCAAAGATTTGCTGGCCGACATACCAGCCGTTGTCACTGTTCAGTCATCTCCTTCTCAGTCCCAGCCCAAACAAAAGCCAAAACGAGCGAAGAAGACTAAGGCAAAGGCCAAAGTCACCACCATTGCTTCAAACTCAGAGGATACATTGCTAATCTCAAAATTAGTTGAGGCTGAGAAGAGGCCGGCCTAGGCCGAGTCATCTGAAGCGTCATCGCCAAAAAAGTCGAGGTTATAGGGCCTAGAGGATGGGACCCGTTTTCACCCCAGCCGTACTTGGGCGCCCTAGGTCCTTATTGGTAACAGGCCCCTCAAAGCCAGCGACAATGCTGTGGAAAGTCTCGAAGTCGATGTCGCGTTATCCACGACTGTTCTTCTTTCGGCTGATATGAACCAACTCATCGAGTTTAACCAGTATGAGAACTTCGCGATGATGATGCACCACTCAGTCTTGGTAAGTTTCTTAACTTCCTCTTTATTGTTTTTGCTTTTTAGTTCCTATACTTAGTAAAATTTTCTAACTTGTTCCTTTTTCTTGCATTCCATCCAGTACGCTTATTCCCATACGGTCAAGGCCAAGTTGGTGAAGAAGGATCTCGTCAAAAAGACTCAGGAAGCAGCGAGTTTTCTTTCTTCGCTCAACAAGGCCGAGGACCAGATTAAGAACTTGATGGACAAGGCCAGTGCAGCCAAGGCCGCTCAAAATAGGCCCGAGGCTAAAGCCAAAGCTGTGGATGTTGCTGCCGAGGCTGTCGAGGCCAATGCCAAGGCTACCAATGTTAGGGCAGTCAATGCCGGGACTAGTACAAATAGCAAGTAAATCTGCCCTGCAACAAAGGCTACTATCTTGGTTGGATGGCGATACTCAAAGTGCTATCTGTCCCCGAGGATTCACCACTCCGCGACATCAACCAACTCAAGGTGTCCTTTCCTCCATCTCCTACCAAGTCCGAAGAAGAAGTGGAAGATGAAGAGGCCGGCGCCGAAGATGCCGAAGAAGGTACTAGCAAAAAGGTTGTTGTTGGGTCCAAGTCCCAAACTCTAAATGATCAGATCCTAGATTTGACTGAGATGGACAGGGACGAGGTCTCCAAGAGCACCTTGCTGAAGAAAACCATAACGTCTGAGTCCGAGGTCCTTGCTGTTGAGAGGAGTCTCGACCAAACACTACAATAGATTGATGCCGAGGTCGCTGCTAAAGCCGAGGCCAAGATAGGCAAGAACAATGAGCCTCAGCCTAGTACTTAGGATTTTTTTTCTTTCTTTTGAATTTTTACTTTTGTCTTTTTGAACAATATATGTTTGGTCGAGCCGATGGGCCTCTTGTGTACTTGAACAACTTTTCTTTAATGCAAGTAGTCTTTTTTCTTGTAAGTCTTGCATGCTTGCCTCTTTAAGCCTTGTGTATCTTTTCTGTCTTGTTTGTTTCCATACTTACATTCTTTGAAATACTTCTAAGTGCAACTTACTTGAATAATCACCTTGTATTAGCATACCCCAGATATAAATCATCTCGGATTGACATATCTCGGATAACAACTCGTGTCAATTTATGTCGACCAACTTTTACTTAGAGAATTTTTTTCAAAAAACTTTTTGCAAGTGTTGTTACTTGTACTTACTATCTTCTGGCAAGACTTCACCCTTCCAAGTCTAACAACCTGGTCAGTTATCACGAGTATCCCTTGAGTTTCCGTTTATTCAATTGTCTCGGATAACTTCAACTTGTAAAAATTTTTCTAAAATTTTCACAAGTGTTATGTTCAATCCTACTTCCTCCCATGTAATGTGAACCTAAGTACCACTTATGTTCACATTAAGGATACATCGCCTGGTTATCGCCTAAGTATTACTTAGACACTTTTGGCCGAGGTCATCATGTTTGGCTCGCCCAAATGAAGCACTTAAGGCTTAACCTTAGTGCATCAAGAGTACTAATTACCTCGATTTTTCTTACAAACTGACCAAGTCAAGGCCAATTTTGCCTTGTTTTGTGCCGAAACATCACTGACTTAGTTCAACTCTACCATCATGGCAAGTCTAAGTTAATCGTCATGTTTCATGCTAAAACATCGCTGACTTAGTTTAACTCTACCGTCATGGCAAGTCTAAGCTAATCATCATGTTCACCATAGGAACATTGCCTTAAGACTTTTTAGTCTTATCGTACAAATTTCAACAACATTCTTGTAAAACAAAATCAAGCTAGTATTTCAGTAATACTTCGACTAATAGTCTATTACACAAAAGAAACTGAAAAAATAGAAATTAATGGTAGAAAAACTTCAAATTACTGATGTTTCAGGGTCTTGGCAACTACTTGCCATTAGTGTCTTCAAGCCGGTAAAGTGCCATTGCATGCAACCGAGATGATGCGATATGGTCCTTTCTAGTTTGGGCCAAGCTTGCCCTCCTTAGGATCTTTCTTATTGTCGACAACCTTCCTTAGGACGAGGTCACCAATCTGAAACTCCCTGGGATTGACCTTTTTGTTGTATGCCCCGAGCCGAATTACTGTTGGTATGCCCCGAGCCAAATTGCTGCTCTTTCTCTTCTTTCTTCTATCAAATCAAGATCTCAAGCAAGGAATGCCTCATTTGTTCCACTTTCCGCTCATTGGGTTTTGATTCCTGGGATTCCAATCTCTAGTGGAATGACTGTTTCGATGCCATATGCCATGGCGAAAAGAGATTCTTCAGTAGACCTTCTTGGCGTAGTCTGATATGTCCACAGGACATTGGGCAATTCTTCCATCCACTTGCCCTTAGCAGCTTCCAGCCTTTTCTTGATTCCATCTAGGATGGTCTTGTTGGATGTCTCGGCTTGACCATTACTCTAGGGAAAACTAAGAGTAGAATAGTAATTCTTGATCTAGTACTTTGCACAAAAGTTTTAAATCAGCTTACTGTCCAATTAGGTGCCATTATCTGCCACGATGGCTCTTGAGATTCTGAATCTGGTGATTATGTTTTTCTAGATGAAATTCTTCACATCCATATCTCATATTTTGGCTAGGGGTTCAGCCTCTGCCCACTTCGTGCCAATAGGAACTTCCTCTGTCCAATTGCCTGGGGCAGTTGCCCAACTAGATCCATGCCCCACTGGGCAAATGGCCAAGGACTAAATACTAGATTCAGATCTACAGTTGGCTGGTGTATCAAAGGTGCAAACCTTTGGCTCTTTTCATATCCTTAGATAGGCTTCAGCGTCTTTTTGCATATAAGGCCACCAGTATCCTTAAGATATGGCCCTGTGGCAAGTGAGCTACCCCAACATAGCTTCCACATACTTCCTCATGGATCTCATACAAAAGGTCCTCTACTTGGGATGGGTGCACACATCGCAGAAGAGGTCCCATGAAGGATCTCCTATACAAATAGCCTTCTGCTGACAGGAAGAATCTGGTAGACTTCAATTTTTTTATCTTCTGGCAGCTTGCCGTCTTTGAGGAATGCCACTATGGCATCTATCTAGCTTGGGTCCATCTCCACACACATTGCTTCATACTCTGTTATCAAAGGCTCGACACTTGGGGCCTGATAGATAATCCACCACTATTGTCCTTGCCTCACCTGCCTTCATCGCACTGACAAGGTTAGCCAGGGCATTGGCATGGCTGTTATCATCTCGACTAACCTACTGCAGCCGATAACTTTGGAAATGTGTTAACAACTTGACAACCTCCTTGACATAGGCTATCATCCTCTCATCTCGGGTTGTGTACTCGTTCGTTGTTTGATTTACAATGAGCTTGGCGTCACAGAAGACTACCATATCGTCGGCTTCCACAATTGCTGCTAGTTTCAGTCCACCAATCAGTGCTTCGTACTCTACTTCGTTATTTGAGGCCTTAAATCCTAAACGGATGGACTGTTCTATCATTCACCCATCTGGCGATACCAAAACCACTCCTGTCTCCGTTCTTTGTCGGTTTTAACTGTCATCGACAAAGAGACAAAAGGAGTCGCAGATGTAATATCGCAGGGTTTTAGCATTTCTTCTCTCTTCTTTTGTTCTGCCGGCATGGGGTTCCTTAGCCCCAGTTGATTTTTCTCTTTCTCTCCTGGACATCCTAGGCCAAAGCTCACCGGTGCCGTATTGGGATCCCACCTAAAGAGAATTCTGCCACAAAGTCGGCTAAAACTTGGCCCTTGATTGTTGTGCTCGACATGAATTCTAAGTCATACTAACCTAGAATTACAGCCCATCAAGCTACTCTGCATGTCAGGTCTCCATACTGCAACAGAGACTTTAGTGGATGCTCGGTTAGCACCACAAACTTGTGGGCTTGAAAGTAGTGGTTCGGTGTTTTCGAGGCCATTACCAGAGCTAATGTTAACTTCTCTAGAGGCAGGTTCTGGGTTCCTACATTTGTCAAGGTCTTGCTCACATAATACACTGCCTTCTACTCTCCTTCTTTTTCTTGGATAACTACGACACTCACAATGTGGTCCGAAACTGCCAAGTACAAACACTGGTGGGGTTGTCAGGTACTTCTTCAAGTCGGCCAGGGCAACTTCGCATTCTTCTATCCACAGAAAGTCTATAGATTTCTTCAATAACTGAAAAAATAGTTTACACCTATCTGAACTCCGGCTGATGAATCTGTTCAAGGCTGCCACCTTGCCGGTCAAAATCAGGGTGTGTTTCGCTGTCGTTGGGCTCTTCAGATCAAGGGTGGCCCTGATCTGATCTAGGTTCGCTTTAATTTCCCTCTTGGTTACCAAGTATCCCAAGAACTTACCGAATTCAACTCCAAATGCGCACTTCGAGGCATTGAGTCGAAGCCGATATGTTCTCAATATATCAATGACCTCTTTCAGATCGGCCAAATGATCCTGAGGTTCCTTAGTCCAAACCTCCACCGTTCTTCCAATTAGATGTTTGAACATCTTGGTGACCAATCTTTGGTATGTCTCTCCTGCATTCTTCAGCCCAAAGGGCATTACTCTGTAGCAATAAAGTCCTTTAGGGGTGATTCATGCTGTCTTTCATTCGTCTGGGGCATACATTGCTATTTGGTGATACCCTCCATATGCATCCAGAAAACTCATCCTCCTATGCCCTAATATGGCATCCATCAGTTGATCAATCTTGGGCAGTGGGAAGTTGTCCTTGGGACAAGCCTTGTTCAAGCTTGTGAAGTCTACGCAGACCCTCCACTTGCCATTCTTCTTCTTTACCACCACCGTATTGGATAACCAAGTAGGATACTTCACTTCTCGGATGGCCTGTGCCTCTAGTAGCTTCTCCATTTCTTCTTCAATTGCCTGTACATGTATCAATGTCGGCCTCCTTGCTCTTTGAATGACAAGTTTAGCTGACCTATCCACGTCAAGTCTGTGACTGGTGACCTCGAGGCTGATTCCCTGTGTCTCATAGGGTGTTCAGGCAAACACCTCTATGTTCTCCCTCAAGAAAGCCTCCAGTTCTCTTTCTTCTTCCTCGGCTAAGCCAGCGCCGAGGAGAAAGAATTACTTCTCATGTCCTTTTTGTACAGAACCTTTTTTAAGGGTTCTTCTCTCTTGTCGACTGGTTCTTTGTCGATATCATCCAAGACCTCATGGTTTTTGCCTTCAATCTCTGCACTCTCTGCTTCCCTTACATTGCAGGTGTACTTCATTACCACCATGGAGCAATTTTTTGCCTGTACTTGGTCTCCCCTTACTTCTTCAATCCCCTGTTCAGTTGGGAATCACAACAGTTTGTGCAGCGCTGAGGGAACAACCCTCATTACATACAACCAAGGTCTTCCCAAAATGATATTGTATGGGAGAGAGAGTGTTTATCACAGTAAATTGCATTATTACCTTCTTGCTCATTGCCTGCACCTCTAGACTCGTGGCTCCTAGAGGCCATGTCGGCGTCCGATTGAATTCGATCATAGGGCTGTCAGATTACTCTAAATCATCCTTGTGGAGGCCAAGCTCCTTATAACATCTGACATACATGATGTCACAATACCTGCCCTGATCAATCAATATGTGCTTCACCTAGCAATCTCCAATCTTCAAAGTTACCACTAGGGCATCATTATGCGGATGCTATACCATATCCAAGTCCACTTCAGTAAAAGAGATCATCAATCCTTAATGTTCATTTGTTCTTGGCTTCTTCTGCTGGACCTAATATACATGTTGCAGGTGCTTTACTCTCTAGGTCTTCCCTTAAACTTCATTCTCATTGAATACATTGATTACCCAGGGTCCATCTGCCTGCTACGATGGTAGTGGTGGAGGTGGTGCTGCTAGTGCCTAGGGAAGCCTCATGTGCTTTTCCCTTGTCTTCGCCTTATCTACTAGGTCTCTTAGGTGTCCCTGTCTAACCAGATCCTCCAGGTGTGACTTTAGAGCCCTGCATCCTTGAGTCATGTATTCATTCTCGTCTTGGTAAGCACAATGTTTCCTAGTGCTCCTGCCCATGTACTCTCTAAGGACCTTCTCCGGCGCTTTGTAGTATGGCTAGTTCCTAATCCTCTCCAAAAACTTATAGATTGAAATCTTGAATACTGTGTTGATTGCCTGCATAGCCCTTATTCCTGTTTCTGGCCAGTCAACGCCGGCATTCCCTCGGCCTCACTTCGATGAGTCATTTCTCCTTTCTGATTTTGGTGTCTTCTTCCCTTTCGTGTCTTCCTCTCCTCTGGTATACTTCTTAATCCGTGCCATGAGCTCTTCCATGCTCTTCAGTAGGGTTTTTGTAAGTGATTGCCGAAGCGGGCAATCATCATCTAGGCCGTTCTTGAAAGAAACGACCGTCAACTCCTGGTTACAAGCCGGGATCCAGTTGTAAACCTCATATTATATCTTGGCATAAGCCTTAAGGCCTTCGCCATCGCTAATCTTTAAAGCGAATAAGGAATTTACCCTCAGTGGCTGCAACTTGTTTGTAACAAACCTGGCCACAAACATCTTGGCCAGGCCTTCCCAACTCTTTGCACTCCCTTTCAGCAGTTTATGGATCCAATATGATGCTATTTTTCTGAACGACGATGGGAATACTTTGCACAACAGTTGCTCATTCCCACTCCACAAAGCCATTAAATTTAAATATAAGTCAACATGAAACTTCGGGTCAGACTTACCATCATAAACTTGAAACCTCGGCATGCTAAACCTCTTCGGCGCCTCGAACACGGCCAACTCCACCGAGAATGGTGCCATCGGCTGGGCGTTGGATGTGATCTCGGTGTTATGCCGCTTTCTCTAAAGGTAATCTCTCAGGTCCTCATTTGTTCATCCGAGGGCTTGGCTATCAATAAACTTCAGCCTTTTCAGCACACTGCTTTCGGTGTAATTGTGTGTTCTCTTGGACTTCCCTTCGTCCATTGCATCGTCAAAATAGAGGCCTTGCCCTTAGATCTGTAGAGATCCCTTAACATAAGTCCCTTTGGTCCATGGTGTCCTCTGTGACTCGCCTTGTACTGACTCTGTTCGCCCGACATCCCATGATGGCCAATGTAAGTTTCCTTGTCCCTTGCCATGTCGTGGGACAACTGGGACTGTCTTTGGTCTTCTTTTCTGGGCATCAGTTTTGATTATTGGTGCCGGCGTGTCTTGTAATGGGAACGATGGTTGCATCACGTTATTTTGCATCATGAAGTTGACTACCATCTGTAGGTCTGTCAACTTGTCCGCCATGCTCTTCAGTTCCTCATCTCTTCTCAAGTACATATCCTTCCACGCATGTAGATCGCCTTCATGGTAATACTTATCTCAGCCTCCCTTCTTCAGGCCATTGCACCCCTTGTCGACATCATTCATCCCAAGATTCAGGTTCTGCACTTCTTCATTATCGTTCTCTTCTGTAGCATTAGGATCCATATGTTCTTCCTCCTCATTGTGGATGTCAACCCCAATTCTCACTTCTTGTCCGTTATTGGCCATCTATCCTTACTGAGTTCCCACAGACGGCGCCAAATTGTGGGTGTTGATTTCCAACCACACAACCAAATAGGGAACTTAGCTGGAGAGTACCGACAGAATAGATTGAACCAACAACCTGCCAACAAGACAATGTGAATACCACAGTGGTTCGTCCACCCAGGGGCACTCCAACAATTAAGTCAGTAAATCTTATCTCTCACAAACATCAAAACAGTACTTAAACTCATAAGTAAGGCATACCTTAGACCTACGAGGGGCCTCACTTTTATAACCAATAGTGACCTAGTCCCCTAGAAGTCTCACTTCGTAGGACTTAAGCTCAATGCTTATCCTGGACTCTTGGCTAGATAGAGATATACTCCTCAAGAGCCTTATTCTTATCCAGACCGAAAGCCTCTTCTGATCTAGGACTCTTGTCCCTTATCCAAATATCTCAGGATTCAGGCATTACTGTAGAACATCTCGGCAATGCTGTGATTACCTCGATAAAACATGATCAGTTCCACGTGGCACCTCGGCTAGCATGTCGGTGCCACCTTAGCCATGTGGTGTCTTTCATAAAATACTTCCCCACACATCTTATATTCAAAGCTACACGAGTCTTCTAAATATACAACATGTCACAAAATAATCATACAATGTATTTAAATGCCCCAAGGCTTACATAAACTAAATAGGGATTTAACGCTTACAAATAATGGTACGTGGCCATATAAAACAAGGTCCTAGACTGTCAATAAAAGAGCACATAAGCCCACATCCAATATCCATGAAAACTCAAGGCTGTGGTCCATAATCAATACCTGAAAAAGTTTAAATAAATGATGAATAAAAATCCAGTAGATAATGCTTCTACTCTAACAACATGAATCAACAATGTACATGATCATGATACAATACTTGATATTTTCTCAAATTTTAAAATCAAAGTTTATTTCCAAAACAACCATTTGTCTTAGATAAGGTTCATTCCAAATTCCAAGTTCTCTATCCACAAACACATCCAATTAATTAATGTGAATTTTCAAGCCATATATTTGCCAGTGGTCCATCAGAAGATTCACATATCTCCTACTTTACCAGCTACTAGCTGAGAGAAAATTTGATACCTACTCATGTGTAGGTTTTCAATCTTTCACTGTAGAGTTTCAACCCAGCTTAATCATTTCATCAATCACTATGCACTACCTTGAATTCACCATTATTTAAAAAACCCATTTTCTTTCTCAATTCAATTTTTTTTTTTCTCAAAAGATTTAATCCATGGTTCTCAAAACCAATCCATTTCCAAAATACAGCCCCAATTCTAATTCCCAATTTTCAATCTAACTCATTCAAAGTTTACAACATTTCGAACAAATTTTCATAATTTCATGACTCAAGCAAAATCATCATTTCCATGCAAATTTTGGTGAGACTTTCACAAGAGTACATAAAACATGGTCCATAAGCTACAAAACATGTGACAAAGCATAAGAAATCTCTACAATTTCACAATATGATAGTAATATAAGACAATCTTTTTAAATAACTCTCAATTTATAAACTAGGTTTTGAAATATTTGGGGTTTTTTTATTTGACACAATGCACAATGATATATTCTCAAAATAAAGTAAAAGAAATAAGGGATTGATCAATTTATAAGCATCAATTTGAAACCCTAACTTGTACATGGATGCATGAGCAAAAAGGGTATCATCTTTATATAAACAACTCACACATACACCATAAAACACATGTTGACAAGAGAGAAATAAATCCTAGCTCAATGAAGAAGAACTCGCAAATTCTAGCTTGAGAAAGGTAGAAAAATCAACTTCCAATTAGATGGATGTGAAGAGCTCAAAGAGGTGAAAAACTTTAATGCTCCGAGTTCTGTGAGAAAATCCCTCCAAGTGCTCTAAATCAACAGATAGAATACAAAAAGAGAGAGAGTGAGTGAGATAAGACAAAGTTTAGATCTCCTACATAAGTGTTGAGCCAAAGTAGCCCTAAGCCCCCATAAATTTGACAAAAATATATTTTTTTTCCACAAAAAAATAACAGATCACTTGAGCGAACATTTTACTACTCAAGCGGTTAATGTACGTTTGCACGATCTATTTTTTGACACTTAAGACTGTTTTTAGTCATCTAGACCAATTGAACTAACTTTTGACCATTCGAGCAAACTAATAATGACAACTTCGGTGCTCAAACTTTGAACAAGCAAAACTACCTCATCCGAACTCCGTTTTGGACAAAAATTTGTGTCCAAAATTAATGCTCAAAAAATAAGATTTCCAATAATTTTGACCTCATATCAAGATTCAAAATGTAGAAAGAGCAAAAGAGTGCAAAATAGTAAAAAATGATTGCCTGAATTTGGGGCTTTTGGTCTAATCTTGTCCAAACATCATGTTAATAGATCAATCAAGATTCCAAACATCTGGAAAGGAGTCTTAATTATAAAAATTAAAGGGTCAAATTGGCTCGATTCTCACAGCATTGGTGGTGAGAAGTGGAGCTCGATCTGAGAAGGGGAACTTCGATGTACGAAGATGCTCACTGCTATCATGGTTTCCATCACTTGTATTTTCACGAAAACCCTAAGTTTGATAAGCGACGATAGAAATGAGAAGGGAAAGCAACAACTATTGGAAAATTGAAGAAGATGGAGGTAGCAGAGAGAACGAGAAAAAGAAGGAGAGAAAGGAAAGGGAGGAGCATTAATGACAGAGGTGAAGAAGACGAAAATGTATGGGAATGAGAGGGATGAATATGTGGCAAAGTGCATTCTAATGTTAAATGATGAACAATTGTGGTATTCTTAGATGATTGATTAGATAGAGTTGGTATGGTCAAGGTTCAAAGTCTAAATTTACATCAACTTGAAATAACTAAAGAACCGTGCCGCATGTACTTTTTTTTCCTCTCTTTTTTCTGTTAGCTAATGTATGGAGAGTTGCAATTGTTATCATTTTAAAAAGACAAAGTTTCAATTGAAGGAAAGTTCTATAATACACGCCTCATTTGGCTATATGCCCAGTTATGATGTTTATGGTCTTTGGTTATAACTAATTGTGGTGTTAGTTATGATTTGATTATGATTCATTGTGATATTAGTTATAACTTATTGTGAGCTGTGCAAAATATCACCCAATCCGCTAAAACCACACCGATCCACATCGATCTGCACCACTCTATCTGTTAACTACGGTTTAAACTTTAAAATTTATAATCCGCCTTCGAAACCGCTCCGCTCCGTTGTAATTAATACATATATATTTTTTTAACTCATAATGAAATATCAAAGTAAAAATGAGTATGACATATATTTAATATGTGAAATTTATTACAAAATAGTAGTTATATATATGAAAAAGATTATGTAAAATTAGTTTGTGTTATATATATGAAAAATATTATGCAAATTAGTGTTATATATTATGCAAAGACTTGATAATTGGTTAGAATATTTTTCAATCCACCAATCTGCCGAAAACCGCTCAAACCGCAATCTACCAATCCACTAATCCACTAATTCGATTTACAATTTTACTCTCAAACCGTCCGAACTGCACCGCACACACCCTAAGTTGTGATATTGATTATGACCTATTGTGATTATTATTTTGGTTATAATTGGAAAGGCCTTTGGTTATACCTTATGTAGGGGTTGTTTGTTAATGTTTTTTTTTTTTGTTTTTTGTTATATTTTTTTTAAACTGAAAACAAATTATTTTCGTTTTCAAAAAAATGAAATTGATTTCAAAAAAACACAAAAAATGTGTTTTCACTAGTTTTTAAAATAAGTTTTCACTTTCTCCTCTCACCCACCACCACCACCAACCAACACCACCTATTGCTGGTTGGAGAGCTTTGGCCAACCTTCGGCGACTCTCCGATTGGTAAGCAGCCACCGTCGTGATCTTTAACCACCTTTTGGCATCCTTCTGTCCCCTTGTGACCTTCGGCAACATCTAAACATTTACTCTAGCGAACACCTCCAGCCACCTGCCACTACTGGGCACCACATTTGTCCACCCTCCATTTCCTACCACTAACTCTGACAACTCATCAAATATATTTCTTTATTTTTATTTTTATTTATTTTCAAAATATTTTTGTACACCAAATATGTCACGACCCGAAACCACCCCTAGAGGTTTGGATCATAACCGACCAGTAATCATAAGATTACCTACGGTCTCAGACAAAAATTCAAAACATAATTAATTATATCGGCCAGAAGCGGAAGCAGATAATTAAATGATAAAAATTTGTCCAATGAGCTATGCATATATGTAGTTTCAGAATACTTATAAGTTAAAAACCCACATCCAAAATACATTCTTATATACATAGTTACTTCAAATACCATACATGGAGTACAAGTCGTCATCTTCTTACAAAAACTTAAAAAGGCTTATATACAAAACATGGTCATACAAGACCAAACAAAAACAAAAGTAAAAGTAAAAGCCTCATCAGGAGGCACACTTCGATTGACTTCACAAAAACTCAGGTGATCATCAAACATCTTTAAGGCTGAACACCCCACTACTCACCTATATACATATATATAAGAGTGAGTTAGAGCCCAGTGACTAACATCCAAGTAAAGGGTTTCATGAATGAGTTCCAAAGCTTAATCATAATCATTTCCATATCAAATTCATTGCATAGAGAAACGACCTCTGGTCCAATACATGACAGAACGACCTCAAGTCCATCATATTATAGACATAATAGATGTTTAGAACAGAATAGATCATAGCTTGACAGAATGACCTTGGGTCCAATTGATTACAGCTGTATCAGATTAATAGAATAACCCTTTGGTCAAACACATAACAGATATCTCAAACTTATCAGACATTTGGAATGACCTTAGGTCTATGTTATTAGATATACAGAACAACCGTGGGTCCATTATACACATTCATACTTTGTCAATCACATTTACAGATATCATGTTGATCGGACAAATAGAAAGCTCATTCATATTTACGAAATCATAAGTTCAGAAAAGCTTACCACATTGAAACATTTAGAAAATGGAATATATGAAAATATATTTACTAAGATATTACTCACAACTATTAAATTGTTGTCACGTCTCCATGGATCAACTTACACAATACATAAACATATACAAATGTTGGAACACATTGCTTAATCGAATCATTCTTTTCTTAATTAATTCCTTTAAGTCCAATTTTTACTTATTAAGTCATTCATAAGGCTCATCTCATGCCTAAGAATGCTTAGAAAGAAATGAGAATGCGAATATGGACATAATGCAACTTTTCAAATAAGTTAAAACAGGACAGTTCACTTGAGCAGTCACTTGGTTGCTTGAGCGATTTGTAAAAGTATCGGATGCTTGAAATCTAGACTCGATGATCGCTCAAGCCAAGTGCAATGAAAATTGAGGTCGCTCGAGCGAACACTTGGCCGCTCGAGCAGTATGCAAAACTCTACAAAACTACTAGATGAATGAAATGTGCGCTCGAGCGATAACTTCATCGCTCGAGTGAAGCGGTTGAATTTTGGGTTTTCAAAACAGAATTTTGAGCTTCAAAACTTGAGTCCAAAATGTAAAACCTTGCATGACACACATCAAACCATAAAAACACTTCAAAAAACATGAGTATATAGTCAATTCCGAACCCTTAGCTAAAAACTCCATGATTTCACCAAATTGAAGCTTGAAACTTCATGCATGTAGACATTATTTTCAAATTCTTCTTCCATAACTCTCAAATCATGAGATTAAGCTTTAAAACATTGTAAATCAAAGATGCATGTATAATTCAACTTCCAAATTCAACTTAGATAACATGAATCATGCTCAAAATGATGAAACTTCGCAAAATTATGCATGCATGTATGCTTACCTTCAAATTCATTATCTTTAAACCATTTTCTTGTGATTTATTCTCATATTCTTCTTGAATTCATAAGCTAGGTAAGTTATCTTCATGAATTAAGGTTGAATTTCATACATAGAGCTTTGAATTAGATGATATACAAGCAATCCTTACTTGGTTCTTCTTCCTCTTCAATCATCTAGCTTCTCTCTCTCTCTCTCTCAAATGATGCTCCAGCAGATTTATGTTGTAAACATGAGCTAATTCAACTCTTATTCTCATATATTATACCTGTGATTAGCTTAATACACTAATTAAGGATTAGGCTAATTAATTAGGACTTAAGCTTAATTAATCAAAATTTAATTTTACTAAACTGAATCAATTTTTAATCAAATTCCCAATAGGCTCTAAAAATCATGACATCCTAATTAAACTTGTCAATTTCAGTTTCTGAAGTCATCAAGGCTTTCACTTTTAAATTCAGAACATAAATCATAATAGACAATTCACAATTCAAATAGATATACACAAATTAATCACAAAACACATAATTCACAATTCAAAATTAAATAAATATAAGTATGTTAGGTGGTGGGGTTATCACAAAATAAGTTTTCTTTTTTGATTTGTTACAAAAATAAATGAAAACTTGTTTCTTGTTTTTTGTAAATAAAAAACTACAAGCTGAAAACGTTAGTAAACGAGGCTGTAGTGTTTGGTTTTAACTCATTATGTGTTTTTTTATTTTATTTTATTTATGACTAAAAGTGATTTAGTTATGACATTAAATTGTCATAAGTTGCACATGGTACATACTCTTGAGCATTTTTTTCCCTTTCTTTTAAAGGTATTTTAATCTAAATTTTTGGGAGACTGCTAATACCCCCCCCCACCTTCTCTATTTATTTTTTTATTAAAATTTTTTCCTTACACGAAATATCAATTTTATCCTCATTCTTAACCCCCAAAACTTTAACTCTAACCCTCACCCACTACCACCACCACCTGTGGCCACCCCCACTCTTCACCAACCTCACTGCCAACCCCAGCCCCCTTTCACCGACAACTCTCATATTCCTCAAAAAGTAACTACCATAAAAAACATGAAAAAGATGATAACAAATAAAAATTAAAAAATTATAGTCCAAATCTATGTATGATAATTGTAAATAAATTACATATAAGATTTTGGTGTTTAAGAGATGTTTAGGTGTGATTGATTATCATTTTGAGGTATTTCGTGCGATTTTGAAAAAAAATGGAGTCAAAGCTTTGTTTTGCTCTGATTCACTAAATTAATTAAGATTGTTAGGCCTTTGGTAGCCAATTAAGGTTGTTTAGACTACTAAGTTCGAACATGATCAATTTTGCCAATTTTTCCTTGTTCGGTTGGCTTTCCAGTCGAACAAACTTAGTTTGTTTAACTAAATTGGACTACCAAAAAAAAAAAAAAAATGATGTTCGAAAAAGATTACTTGGGTGAAGAAGTGCAACTGCTGAGCGATGATGGATGTATGAAACATGGTTGAGTGGTGGTGGAGAGGGTTGGGAAGGACCATCGGAGGCGGTTGTGGAGGCAATTAGAGATGTGGGTAGCGAGAGAGTGTGTTTGCCAAAGAGACAGTTGTGACAAGAGTTGGGGTCCAAATCCTAAGAAAATAGATGGGAGCTAATAGCAAAATTTATTTATTTTAGAGTAAATTACACTTACCTTTCTTGAGGTTTGATGAAATTGTATAAACCTCCCTTGAAGTTTCTAAAATGATTCAAACCTCCCATGAGGTTTAATGAAATGTAAAAACCTTCCTTGAGGTTTGTGAAATGACAAAAATCTCAATTGAAATTTATATTTCAATTACAATGACCTCCCATGAAGTTTAATGAAATTGTAGAAACCTACTCTAAAGTTTTTTAAATGACAAAAACGTCCCTTAAAGTTTAGTAATTACATATTCTCTCTTCTGTTACTTTATTGTAAAAAAATAACAAAAAATGTTAATATCATTAAATAATTTAATTACATTTTCAATTAACTTTTAAAACTGTGTCCAATTACCAAAAAAAAAAATCAATCTATTTTCTTACTTTAGTATGCCTACAATTACTGTTGATTGCATTTGTACTTCTTTTATCCAAAATCCTTTGACATCGTAAGAAACAAATAACAAAAAATATTGACATTATTATATAATTTAATTACATGTCTAATTTTACTTTTTTAAAATTGTATTAATTACAAAAAAATTAAAAATAAAAATATTATTTTCTCTCTTTATTATTGAAATGTAATTAAATTATGAAAAATGCTTCAAAGCTCGCAATTGTTGAGGCTCGAGTGGCCCTGAATTAAAAACAACGTCGTTTTTATTTTTTTTCCCTCTCTTTTATTTGTGAAATAGAGGGAGGGAGGAAGAGAGAGAGAGAGAAGAGAGAGGAAAAGAGAAGGAAGAGAGAAGATGGAGGGGGAGCTGATTATCTCATGTTGCCGTCGTCGTCGTTGCCTCTTCCTCTTCCGTCACTGTTGCACCGTCGCCGATCTTCTCTCTTCTTCTCTTCTCTTTTTCTATATATATATATGTGTGTGTGTGTGTGTGTGTGTGTGTGTGTATGTGTGTGTGTGTGTTTCATGGATGGGTATGGAATTAAGAGGAATCAGGTTCTTGTTGTTGTTGGGTTTATGGGATGGAGTGAGAGCGTTGATTAGCAAGCTCTGCTGAGAGAAGGCTATGGACATTTTGCTATGCTATGCCGATTGTCTAATACTATACAACTTCCTACTAGTATGTGTTATAAATTAATATTCTTTCTCTTTTGAGTTTTGTTATCTTTGTGCTCTTGCTCAAAGAGGGGATGGATGACCCAATCTGTGTGGAATTTTTTTTATTTTTAACAATTTTATGTTCCTTATATATAGGTATAAATGGATAAGTATATATAAGTATAAATGTGTGTGTGTGTTTCATGGATTTGGCTTTTGATTTCCAGATTTGTATGTGTATGTGTGTGTTTCATGAATTTGTGGGTTTGATTTGTATTGGTTTTGATTTTTGGATTTGAATCTCTCTACTCTATTTCTTTCCTCTCCTCTCGTCTTCTCTTCTTTCTTCTTCTTCTTCTTCTTCTTCTTCTGCGAGTTATGGAAAGGAAGAAGAAAAGGAAAGAAAAAAAAAAGGGCGCAAAATGATGTCATTTTGTGATTTCGGGCCACTCAAGCCTCTAATTTTTTGAGTTACCTAGCGGGGTTGTTAAATTATTTGATAATGTCAATTTTTTTAATAATTTCTTACAATAACGAAACAAAATAGAAATTTTGTAGTAAAACACTATACTTCAAAGAAAGTTTCTACCATTTCACAAATCTAATTGAAGGTTTTTGCCATCTCATTAAACCTCAAGAAAGGTTGATGTAATTAAAAATTAAATCTTAAAGAAAGTTTTAGTCAATTTAACAATTCATAAAATTGCAGGTGAGGTGAATGTAATTAGAAATTGAACTTGACAAAAATTTAAGGCTTTGTTTCGCATAAACTTTTTTGGCTAAAATAGTCAATGAAGGCAAAAAAGTTAAATAATCAATAAGACAAAATATCACATTCAAATAATAATCATTTCATTTTTTTTCTTTCTTACAACCATCAAATTCATTACAAAAAATGCAAATTATCATCCCAAACACAACTTTTTTAACTAGGATAAAATTGTGACGCCCCCCAAAAAAATTAGAACATCAAAGGAATTTAAATTAAACAAAATGACTTATTAAATTAAAAACTTAACATCTTAATAGGAAATTACAATTTTCATACAACCAAAAGTTTAAACAACACTAAATAAAAATTTAAAAAGTCCAAATACAACATTAAACAACATTATAATGTCCTTAATTATTAATACATAAGATAATAACATTTTATTTTGCTATAGTCATGGCTTCAAGTTAGCGAAGGCTCTATGTTAGCATCAGCTCCATTTTCAACTTCTATTCCTTCCTTGTCAAAATGTGGCATAAAACACCAGGACAACAAAAACGTATGCCATGAGTTTTGTAACATGGTAAGAAAATACAATAAACTTACCTTTCTTTTTAAGAGAAAATAATAAGATTATAAACATGATATAACAATATAACAACCATTAAAATAATTTTAACAATTTTAATAATTTAGGTGACACTCAAAATCTCACGAAAGAGATTTAACTTACCAACCATTAAGCTATGGCTACGGTTAATTTGAAAACTCCTCCTTGATCAAATATTCAAGTGTTACCAACTATAACTAGTTAGGATACCCACACCCAGAGTTCCATACCAAAGCCGTGGCATTCTGGCCTGTTCCAAGGAAACGGTCTGCTAGGGGTATGTAACCTCCTTATGTGCTACTGGCACATCCACCCTTATTCCAAAACCGAATACCGATAAGGGTTCAAATAACTCTCGTGCCATCTTAAGGTTTCGCCACAAAATTATGTAAAAAAAAAAAAAAAAATTCTCAAAAATCAGGACTTACCTTGAACAACCGGTATTAATCGTCAACCGTTAATTTCGTACATGTTGTTAATCATTTTAGCTAATTTCCATAATAATCACAAATAATTACAAAATTAAATCACCATAAATGTTATACTATTTTATTACAATTTTCAACATAAAATATTACATATGTGTTTTACAGTAATCAATCAATGTACGAAATTATGGTAAACAATTAAATTAAGCCATTATGTGAAATAATAATTTTAGATACTTAATATGAACCACAACCACACACACACATGCATGAACTATAATTTACAAGATCCAATTAAATAAACTAGCACAACACTTATTTTTAATTCTAATAAATAATTGAACTGGTAATATTGGTTCTCTAATATTCTGCTAGAATTTTCAGAACATAATTTTCATAATTAAAATTACAAATAAATTATTTAGACAATTCTAAAATTCATGTAATTATCTGGAATGTTCAACAAACATATGGTCATTTTTCAAAAAGAATTCCCAAAAATAAGTTATAAATAATTCTATAAAATTACAAGAAATTACATAACATAGATTCGTCACATTTTCTTACAATAACTCCACCCTAAAATTCATAAATCAAATCCATAATCTAAAAATTCAGTATGAAATTTGACTTCTCAAATTTCATTTTGAACTCAGAAAATACCAGATTTGGTCTAATATAAGATTTCTAGTAATTTTTCAAACACGCAGTAGAATCTGTCTAAAATTTTAGATTTAATTAAAATTTCATATAAATTCGTACAAAGCTAGAATAATTGATACAAAAATTTCTGGATGAACTAGTTATCATTATTTACAACTTTGTAAAAGAAATCATCTCGAAATTTAGAGTATAAAATTATTTAAAAATTCGTATAAAATTCTAGCAGATTTAAGGACCATATGATCAAACCAAATAAAATCTTCAATCATCTACTTAATGTCACAAACTACACATGTAAGTCTAAATCCAAGATTATATCATGATTTTAAAGCTACTAATAAAAAAATAACCTTCAAACATCTAATATATATATATCACAAATTTACATACAACTACACACAAAATTCTGTTTAAAGTTTTTAGTCATTTTAGCATATAAATATAATCTAAAAATGTGAACAAATAAAAAGAATGAGAGAGTTTTCTTACACAGTAATAGGGGTGAGCATGGTCCGGATTGGACCGGATTAGGATAAAACTAGGATCAATCCGTTAGCTACGGTTCCTGAAAAATTGGAATCAATTCAATCCGTTTAAATCATGTAATCAATTCAAACCAATCTATTTAAATACGGATTGGATCGGTTTAAGACCACGGATTCACATAATTAAATAACAAAAAAATATATATAACACTTTAATTTCATAAAACAATAAATATAGCGCTATATTAGTTCTACAATAACAAAATATCTTTCTATAATAGCGACATACTGTTTTAGAATTTAAACAACCACAATAAAACTAGTTTCACCATAAGTATTTAGACAGTTACAAATTAAAATTAAAAACAAACAAACAAAAGTAATAAAATAAGATATTATGCGGGTTTAGGTTTGAGTTTAGGTTTTATATGGAATAAGAGAAGATACTATGAGAGATGATGTATAATAAAAATATAGACTATTTGTATATAGTTCGGATCGATTCCAATCCGGAACTGTGGGGTTCAATCCGGAACCAATCCCTAGACTACAGATTTTTAATTCTTCAATCCGGAACCGAATCACGGATTCAAAAAACTAATCTAGACCTATCAGATTGGACTAGACTGGATCGGATTTTAAATTTCACAGATTTCGAATTTGATAGATTCCTTGTGCAGCTCTACACAGTAATATGATACGTATGAGGTGGTGAAATAGCAAGAAAAATTATAGCCTCCCTTCTTCTTCTACCTAACTTTAACCTGTTTTCACTAATATATATACTCCCTCCGTCCCAAAATAATGGTCCCTTTTGGGGAATCCAACTTTTTTTGGTAGTACAATTATTGCATTTGAAAAAAGTTGATTTTCTAAAATTATCCTTTTGATAGTATATTTTTTTGGAATATCAATGTCATAATTGTACTTTTTATATTGTTTATTAATTTAAAAGAAGGGCAGAATAGGAAATTTATATAATTTTTGTACTTGATTTTTGAAGAGGGACTAATATTTTGGGACAATGAAAAATGGAATAAGGGACTAATATTTTGGGACAGAGGGAGTATATTTTTTATACTCAACTCACATTTCCCCCCGAAGTCAAGAGAAGAGAAAGGTTCAGACTCCTATAAAAAATGATTTAAACCACTAAAAAGGGGCATTAAAGGAACATTAATTTATCTTTTTTTCCTTTATATTTTGTCTTTTTTCTTTATTTTATTTTATTTTATTTTTAAAATAGATGTCTTTACTAGTGCTCTAAATCACCACTGAACTCCTATATGCAAGTGATATAAGCCAAATCTCAGTCATTAATCATATGACATCAAATCTCCTTTGTCTAAAGCTCACAATCACCTTACTCCCTAACTTTACGTACAAGCTTTACATGTTGTCTGGTGACTAATCACCCCCACCGGCCACCTAAATTTCCCTTTTTTTTATTGAATGATAAATTTATAAAACTATGTATTTATGTGAGTTTTTTAAAATCAATTAATTAAGATTTTTTAATTAAGTTTAATAATAATAATTATTAAGTTGAATTTTTGTCAAAAATAATTATAAACGACAAACATTAAATATCTATAAAATTAATATTCTAAGGGGTTGTTATTGGAAAAATAGTTTAATATAGGCATATTTTTTGAGCCCAAATTTGAGTGGGTCCCAAACGTCTTTTGGGTGGGTTCGAAGAGGTGAAGTGTTCCTTGCCACGTGGCAAGTCACACGGTGAAGACGGTACGTCAAAACCATTTATGAGTGAATAAGAAGTTGACGTCGTTTTCAGGTCTAACATTAATTTTTTAGATAAAAATTCTTTTGAATTTTTTCAATAAAAATTATTGTGGGAATTTAATTTAATTCTAAATTCAAATTTTAGGTTCCTAAATGATTTTCTAAAATTTATACCTCTTTCATTATTTATTAAACTATTCAAGTAGTTTAATATATATATATATATATATATTCAAATAGTTTAATATATATATTCCATATAGTTTAATTAATAAAGATCCATCAGTTTGGAACAAGTTGCACTAACGGACAAACTTTTCAAATTTCCACTAACGGAACTTTTTCTAAGTTGTTTAAATTTTTTGCAACGATCAAACCTTGTTTGATATAGGGGGTGTTTGGGAAGAAAAAAAATAACCTAATTTAGGCTAAAATTCACAAAAAAACAAAATAGACTAAAATAGCTAATAAGACAAAATATTACATCAAACCCATAATCATTTCACTTTTTCTCTCACAAACATCACATCCAACCATAAAAAAATCCAATCATCTTCCCAAACACAAAAATTTTAGCCTACTAAAATAGCCAAAAACTAAGATAGCGTACTAAAATAGCAACTTCCCAAACGAAGCCATAGTGGTGCACCTTTTCTTTTCAAATAAATACCTGTTCGGGTATGTTTGAAAGGTCACCAAGTGGGCTATATATACATATCATTTTTCCAGTAGTCCGTATCCGAAAAAAACATTGAGTCTAAAATTTTGCCCTTTTGCTGTCCATTTCCTTTTAGTGCATTATTCTTCATATATAATTTTAGGAATAAATATTCAGAGAGTTAGAACACAGGTTTGGTTCGTCGAACAATTTGTTTTGGAGTGCTACTACAAATTGGCTAAGATCATTGTATCCTGGGAGATAGACGCCACATAACCGTAAGCACCGTAGCGGGGCGAATCTGTCTTAAGGACAGAGTGTCACACACTCGACTTGGTCTTTTGATTTTTAAATTCGGTTCACAAAATAAATTCTGTAAGTTTTATTTTATTTTGTTTGGCTTTGTTTTTATTTATTTCATTTACACAGAAGATTGTTCCAACAATCTTAAGACAAATTCGAATTTATTCTGTTTACAGAATTTTTTCGTTTGTTTCCTTTTCTCTTTCTTCTTTTAAGAAAATTATTTTCTGTAAATTTACAAAATAATATTCTGGTTAGAAAAATAAATAATGATTATATGCTATTTGACAGATAGTAGTAATATACTGTCTCTTTTCTTTGACAACTAGTAGTACGATACTGGTGTCATTAACAATTCAGAATATATTTTTGTAGAATTTTTTCAGAAATTAATTTTGGGTTTTAGAAATTATTTTCTGAATTTTCATTACTTAAAATTCTGTTTTAGTATTTTAATTATTGAAGTGTTACAGAAATTTATTTTCTGTGTGGAATTAATTTGGTTAAATAAAATTTTATTTTATTTCCAAGTTAATTGAAAAATAAAAGTTATTTTCTTATTTCTTTTATTTTACAGAATTTCATTTCTTGTGTGGAATTAATTTGGTTAAATAAAATTTTATTTCCAAGTTAATTGAAAAATAAAAGTTATTTTCTTATTTCTTTTATTTTACAGAATTTAATTTCCTGTGTGGAATTAATTTGGTTGAATAAAATTTTATTTTATTTATAAATTAATTGAAAAATAAAAGTTACATTCTTGTTTCTTTTATTTTTACAGAATTTAATTCTGTGAATTTGGTTTAATTTTCTGTATAGTGTAAATTCTAATTATAATTTTGTTTTATAAATTAGAATTGATGGCTACTGAAACTAATGCCCAAACAAGTACTACTGTGGTGGCTATAATGACGCCAACCCCTTCTCCTGTTATAACAGTACCGGTAAATTACGGTGAAAAGCCAAAGAAGTTCTCAGGAACTGACTTTAAAAGATGGCAACAGAAAATGTTGTTCTATCTTACAACTCTGAACCTGACTCGTTTCCTCCGTGAAGATGCTCCTATCTTGAAAGAGGATGAAACCGACCGGCAAGTGGTTGCTGCGGTTGATGCTTGGAAACATGCCGATTTCCTTTGCCGGAATTACATCTTGAACGAACTTGACAACACATTATACAACGTCTACAATCCAATCAAGACAGCAAAGGAACTTTGGGAATCGTTGGAGAAAAAGTACAAAACGGAAGATACTAGCTCAAAGAAATTTGTGGTTGGCAGATTCTTGGATTTTGTAATGGTTGATTCAAAAACTGTGATCAGCCAAGCTCAAGATTTCCAACTCATTCTGCATGACATTCATGCAGAAGGCATGTTTCAGTGAATCCTTTCAAGTTGCAGCCTTAATTGAAAAATTACCAAAAGGCTGGAAGGAATTCAAGAACTACCTCAAACACAAGCGCAAAGAAATTTCTATGGACGAGTTAATTGTGCGTTTAAGGATTGAGGAGGACAACCGCAATTCTGAAAAGTGGGCTGGTAAGCATCCTATGGAGTCTAAGGCAAATGTGGTGGAACATGCTTCAAAAACCAAGAAACGAAAGTCTTCTAGAGAAAGTTCATCACAAGGCTCTAAAGGGGGGGATAATAAAAAGTACAAGTTTAATGGCAAATGTTACATATGTGACAAAGAGGGACATCGGGCCAAAGATTGACGTAGCAAAGGCAAAAGCAAAAGAAGAACAAGTAAGAAGCCTGCTCAAGCTCATATGACCGAAGTGGACAATATTTCCAATGGTATCGAAGACATCAATCTTTCTGCAGTTGTTTCCGAGACAAATCTTGTCGGAAATCCTAAAGAATGGTGGGTGGACACTGGTGTTACTAGCCATATTTGTGCCGACAAAAAGAGGTTCACATCTTATTCTACAGTGGACAATGGTGAACAACTTTTTATGGATAACTCCTCAACTTTCAAAGTTGAAGGATAAGGAAAGATTGTACTCAACATGACATCAAGAAAGGAACTCACTCTCAACAATGTACTACATGTACCGGACATTCGCAAGAATCTTGTTTCCGGATCTTTGTTGAGTAAGAATGGGTTTAGGCTAGTATTTGAGAGTGATAAATTTGTACTTACTAAGAATGGGATGTATGTAGGAAAAGGTTACATGTCTGATGGCCTTTTCAAGTTAAATGTAATGACCGTTGTACCCTCAGTTATTAATAATAATACATCTTCTTCTTACTTGCTTGAGTCTTCAAATTTATGGCATGGTAGACTAGGACATGTTAATTATGGATCTTTGCGTAAATTAATTAATATAAAATGTTTACCTAAATTTGCAATTGATTCAAATCATAAATGTGAAATTTGTGTTGAGGCAAAATCATTAAAAATTCCTTTTCATTCAATTGAAAGAAGTACGGAACCACTTGAATTAATTCATAGTGACATTTGTGATTTTAAATCAATTCAAACTAGAGGTGGGAAAAAGTATTTTATCACTTTTATAGATGACTATACTAGATACAGTTATGTTTATTTAATTCGAACCAAGGATGAAGTTTTGGAAACTTTCATTCAATATAAGAATGAAGTTGAAAATCAACTTGGTAAGAAAATCAAGAAACTTAGAAGTGATAAAGGTGGTGAATATGAATCACCTTTTGGTGAATTTTGTAAAGAACATGGAATAATTCATCAAACCACCGCTCCTTACTCACCTCAGCAAAATGGAATTGCTGAAAGGAAAAATAGGACTTTAAAAGAAATGATGAATGCCATGTTAATAAGTTCTGGATTACCTCAGAACTTGTGGGGGGAAGCAATACTTTCTGCTAATTATATACTTAATAAGTACCCCGAAAGAAAGTGAATCAAACACCTTACGAATTGTGGCATGGAAGAGTACCATCCTACAAATACTTAAAAGTGTGGGGGTGTTTGGCTAAAGTGGCTATTCCTAGTCCTAAAAAGACTAAGATAGGTCCTAAGACCATTGATTGCATTTTCATTGGTTATGCCAAGAATAGTAGTACATATCGGTTTTTGATTCATAAATCAGAACATTCCGAAATGCATGTAAATACTATCATTGAGTCAAGGAATGCATCATTCTTTGAACATGTATTTCCAAAAAAGACTGAAGTGCTACAGAAATTAATTTTCTGTGTGGAATTAATTTGGTTAAATAAAATTTTATTTTATTTCCAAATTAATTGGAAAATAAAAGTTATAATTTTTTATTTCTTTTATTTTTACAGAATTTAATTCCGTGAATTTGGATTAATTTTCTGTGTAGTATAAATTCTAATTATAATTTTGTTTTATATATTAGAATTGATGGCTACTAAAACAAATGCCCAAATAAGTACTACCGTGGTGGCTGCAATGACGCCAACCCCCTCTCATGTTGTAACAGTACCGGTAAATCACGGTGAAAAGCCAAAGAAGTTCTTAGGAACTGACTTTAAAAGATGGCAACAAAAAATGTTGTTCTATCTTACAACTCTGAACCTGGCTCGTTTCCTAAACTGTTGGTAAAAAGAAATCATCTCGAAATTTAGAGTATAAAATTATTTAAAAATTCGTATAAAATTCTAGCAGATTTAAGGACCATATGATCAAACCAAATAAATCTTCAATCATCTACTTAAGTTCACAAACTACACATGTAAGTCTAAATCCAAGATTATATCATGATTTTAAAGCTACTAATAAAAAAATAACCTTCAAACATCTAATATATATATATCACAAATTTACATACAACTACACACAAAATTCTGTTTAAAGTTTTTAGTCATTTTAGCATATAAATATAATCTAAAAATGTGAACAAATAAAAAGAATGAGAGAGTTTTCTTACACAGATAAATAGGGTGAGCATGGTCCGGATTGGACCGGATTAGGATAAAAACTAGGATCAATCCGTTAGCTACGGTTCCTGAAAAATTGGAATCAATTCAATCCGTTTAAATCATGTAATCAATTCAAACCAATCTTATTAAATACGGATTGGATCGGTTTAAGACCACGATTCACATAATTAAATAACAAAAAATATATATAACACTTTAATTTCATAAAACAATAAATATAGCGCTATATTAGTTCTACAATAACAAAAATATCTTTCTATAATAGCGACATACTGTTTTAGAATTTAAACAACCACAATAAAACTAGTTTCACCATAAGTATTTAGACAGTTACAAATTAAAATTAAAACAACAAACAAAAGTAATAAAATAAGATATTATGCGGGTTTAGGTTTGAGTTTAGGTTTTATATGGAATAAGAGAAGATACTATGAGAGATGATGTATAATAAAAATATAGACTATTTGTATATAGTTCGGATCGATTCCAATCCGGAACTGTGGGGTTCAATCCGGAACCAATCCCTAGACTACAGATTTTTAATTCTTCAATCCGGAACCGAATCACGGATTCAAAAAACTAATCTAGCCTATCAGATTGGACTAGACTGGATCGGATTTTAAATTTCACAGATTTCGAATTTGATAGATTCCTTGTGCAGCTCTACACAGTAATATGATACGTATGAGGTGGTGAAATAGCAAGAAAAATTAAGCCTCCCTTCTTCTTCTACCTAACTTTAACCTGTTTTCACTAATATATATACTCCCTCCGTCCCAAAATAATGGGCCCTTTTGGGGAATCCAACTTTTTTTGGTAGTACAATTATTGCATTTGAAAAAGTTGATTTTCTAAAATTATCCTTTTGATAGTATATTTTTTGGAATATCAATGTCATAATTGTACTTTTTATATTGTTTATTAATTAAAAAGAGGGCAGAATAGGAAATTTATATAATTTTTGTACTGATTTTTGAAGAGGACTAATATTTTGGGACAATGAAAAATGAATAAGGGACTAATATTTTGGGACAGAGGGAGTATATTTTTTTATACTCAACTCACATTTCCCCCGAAGTCAAGAGAAGAGAAAGGTTCAGACTCCTATAAAAAATGATTTAAACCACTAAAAAGGGGCATTAAAGGAACATTAATTTATCTTTTTTTCCTTTATATTTTGTCTTTTTTCTTTATTTTATTTTATTTATTTTAAAAATAGATGTCTTTACTAGTGCTCTAAATCACCACTGAACTCCTATATGCAAGTGATATAAGCCAAATCTCAGTCATTAATCATATGACATCAAATCTCCTTTGTCTAAAGCTCACAATTCACCTTACTCCCTAACTTTACGTACAAGCTTTACATGTTGTCTGGTGACTAATCACCCCCCACGGCACCTAAATTTCCCTTTTTTTATTGAATGATAAATTTATAAAACTATGTATTTATGTGAGGTTTTTAAAATCAATTAATTAAGATTTTTAATTAAGTTTAATAATAATAATTATTAAGTTGAATTTTTGTCAAAAATAATTATAACGACAAACATTAAATATCTATAAAATTTAATATTCTAAGGGTTGTTATTGGAAAAATAGTTTAATATAGGCATATTTTTTGAGCCCAAATTTGATGGTCCCAAACGTCTTTTGGGTGGGTTCGAAGAGGTGAAGTGTTCCTTGCCACGTGGCAAGTCACACGGTGAAGACGGTACGTCAAAACCATTTATGAGTGAATAAGAAGTTGACGTCGTTTTCAGGTCTAACATTAATTTTTTAGATAAAATTCTTTTGAATTTTTTCAATAAAAATTATTGTTGGGAATTTAATTTAATTCTAAATTCAAATTTTAGGTTCCTAAGTGGTTTCCTAAAAGTTTGTAATTGTGAAAATTTAATTTAATTCTAAATTCAAATTTTTAGGTTCCTAAATGATTTCCTAAAATTTATACCTCTTCCATTATTTATTAAACTATTCAAATAGTTTAATAATAATATATATATATATATAATTTATATATATATATATATATATATTCCGTAATAGTTTAATTAATAAAGATCCATCAGTTTGGAACAAGTTGCACTAACGGACAAACTTTTTCAAATTTCCACTAACGGAACTTTTTCTAAGTTGTTTAAATTTTTTGCAACGATCAAACCTTGTTGATATAGGGGGTGTTTGGGAAGAAAAAAAATAACCTAATTTAGGCTAAAATTCACAAAAAAACAAAATAGACTAAATAGCTAATAAGACAAAATTTACATCAAACCCATAATCATTTCACTTTTTCTCTCACAAACATCACATCCAACCATAAAAAAATCCAATCATCTTCCCAAACACAAAATTTTAGCCTACTAAAATAGCCAAAAACTAGATAGCGTACTAAAATAGCAATTCCCAAACGAAGCCATAGTGGTGCACCTTTTCTTTTCAAATAAATACCTGTTCGGGTATGTTTGAAAGGTCACCAAGTGGGCTATATATACATATCATTTTTCCAGTAGTCCGTATCCGAAAAAAACATTGAGTCTAAAATTTTGCCCTTTTGCTGTCCATTTCCTTTTAGTGCATTATTCTTCATATATAATTTTAGGAATAAATATTCAGAGAGTTAGAACACAGGTTTGGTTCGTCGAACAATTTGTTTTGGAGTGCTTACTACAAATTGGCTAAGATCATTGTATCCTGGGAGATAGACGCCACATAACCGTAAGCACCGTAGCGGGGCGAATCTGTCTTAAGGACAGAGTGTCACACACTCGACTTGGTCTTTTGATTTTAAATTCGGTTCACAAAATAAATTCTGTAAGTTTTATTTTATTTGTTTGGCTTTGTTTTTATTTATTTCATTTACACAGAAGATTGTTCCAACAATCTTAAGACAAATTCGAATTTATTCTGTTTACAGAATTTTTTCGTTTGTTTCCTTTTCTCTTTCTTCTTTTAAGAAAATTATTTTCTGTAAATTTACAAAATAATATTCTGGTTAGAAAAATAAATAATGATTATATGCTATTTGACAGATAGTAGTAATATACTGTCTCTTTTCTTTGACAACTAGTAGTACGATACTGGTGTCATTAACAATTCAGAATATATTTTGTAGAATTTTTTCAGAAATAATTTTGGGTTTTAGAAATTATTTTCTGAATTTTCATTACTTAAAATTCTGTTTTAGTATTTTAATTATTGAAGTGTTACAGAAATTTATTTCTGTGTGGAATTAATTTGGTTAAATAAAATTTATTTTTATTTCAAATTAATTGAAAAATAAAAGTTATATTCTTATTCTTTTATTTACAGAATTTAATTTCTTATGTAGAATTAATTTGGTTAAATAAAATTTTATTTTATTTCCAAGTTAAATGAAAAATAAAAGTTATTTTCTTATTTTCTTTTATTTACAGAATTTCATTTCTTGTGTGAATTAATTTGGTTAAAATAAATTTATTTTCCAAGTTAATTGAAAAATAAAAGTTATTTTCTTATTTCTTTTATTTTACAGAATTTAATTTCCTGTGTGGAATTAATTGGTTGAATAAAATTTTATTTTATTTATAAATTAATTGAAAAATAAAAGTTACATTCTTGTTTCTTTTATTTTTACAGAAATTAATTCTGTGAATTTGGTTTAATTTTCTGTATAGTGTAAATTCTAATTATAATTTTGTTTTATAAATTAGAATTGATGGCTACTGAACTAATGCCCAAACAAGTACTACGTGGTGGGCTATAATGACGCCAACCCTTCTCTGTTATAACAGTACCGGTAAATTACGGTGAAAAGCCAAAGAAGTTCTCAGGAACTGACTTTAAAAGATGGCAACAGAAAAATGTTGTTCTATCTACAACTCTGAACCTGACTCGTTTCCTCCGTGAAGATGCTCCTATCTTGAAAGAGGATGAAACCGACCGGCAAGGGTTTGCGGTTGATGCTTGGAAACATGCCGATTTCCTTTGCCGGAATTACATCTTGAACGAACTTGACAACACATTATAAACGTCTACAATCCAATCAAGACAGCAAAGGAACTTTGGGAATCGTTGGAGAAAAAGTACAAAACGGAAGATACTAGCTCAAAGAAATTTTGGTTGGCAGATTCTTGGATTTTGTAATGGTTGATTCAAAAACTGTGATCAGCCAAGCTCAAGATTTCCAACTCATTCTGCATGACATTCATGCAGAAGGCATGTTTCAGTGAATCCTTTCAAGTTGCAGCCTTAATTGAAAAATTACCAAAAGGCTGGAAGGAATTCAAGAACTACCTCAAACACAAGCGCAAAGAAATTTCTATGGACGAGTTAATTGTGCGTTTAAGGATTGAGGAGGACAACCGCAATTCTGAAAGTGGGCTGGTAAGCATCCTATGGAGTCTAAGGCAATGTGGTGGACATGCTTCAAAAACCAAAACGAAAGTCTTCTGAGAAAAGTTCATCACAAGGCTCTAAAGGGGGGGATAATAAAAAGTACAAGTTTAATGGCAAATGTTACATATGTGACAAAGAGGGACATCGGGCCAAAGATTGACGTAGCAAAGGCAAAAGCAAAAGAAGAACAAGTAAGAAGCCTGCTCAAGCTCATATGACCGAAGTGGACAATATTTCCAATGGTATCGAAGACATCAATCTTTCTGCAGTTGTTTCCGAGACAAATCTTGTCGGAAATCCTAAAGAATGGTGGGTGGACACTGGTGTACTAGCCATATTTGTGCCGACAAAAAGAGGTTCACATCTTATTCTACAGTGGACAATGGTGAACAACTTTTTATGGATAACTCCTCAACTTTCAAAGTTGAAGGATAAGGAAAGATTGTACTCAACATGACATCAAGAAAGGAACTCACTCTCAACAATGTACTACATGTACCGGACATTCGCAAGAATCTTGTTTCCGGATCTTTGTTGAGTAAGAAGTGGTTTAGGCTAGTATTTAGAGTGGATAAATTTGTACTTACTAAGAATGGGATGTATGTAGGAAAAGGTTACATGTCTGATGGCCTTTTCAAGTTAAATGTAATGACCGTTGTACCCTCAGTTATTAATAATAATACATCTTCTTCTTACTTGCTTGAGTCTTCAAATTTATGGCATGGTAGACTAGGACATGTTAATTATGGATCTTTGCGTAAATTAATTAATATAAAATGTTTACCTAAATTTGCAATTGATTCAAATCATAAATGTGAAATTTGTGTTGAGGCAAAATCATTAAAAATTCCTTTTCATTCAATGAAAGAAGTACGGAACCACTTGAATTAATTCATAGTGACATTTGTGATTTTAAATCAATTCAAACTAGAGGTGGGAAAAAGTATTTTATCACTTTTATAGATGACTATACTAGATACAGTTATGTTTATTTAATTCGAACCAAGGATGAAGTTTTGGAAACTTTCATTCAATATAAGAATGAAGGTGAAAATCAACTTGGTAAGAAAATCAAGAAACTTAGAAGTGATAGAGGTGGTGAATATGAATCACTTTTTGGTGAATTTTGTAAAGAACATGGAATAATTCATCAAACCACCGCTCCTTACTCACCTCAGCAAAATGGAATTGCTGAAAGGAAAAATAGGACTTTAAAAGAAATGATGAATGCCATGTTAATCAATTCTGGATTACCTCAGAACTTGTGGGGGGAAGCAATACTTTTTGCTAATTACATTTTAAATAAAGTACCCCGAAAGAAAATAAATCAAACACCTTATGAATTGTGGCATGGAAGAATACCATCCTACAAATACTTAAAAGTGTGGGGGTGTTTGGCTAAAGTGGCTATTCCTAGTCCTAAAAAGACTAAGATAGGTCTTAAGACCATTGATTGCATTTTCATTGGTTATGCCAAGAATAGTAGTGCATATCGGTTTTTGATTCATAAATCAGAACATTCCGAAATGCATGTAAATACTATTATTGAATCTCGAAATACATATTTCTTTGAACATGTGTTTCCAAATAAGATTGGACAAGAGACTAGTAACAATAAAAGATCTCATAATGCTATTACTAGTCAGGATAAAAAACATGATCAAGAACAAGAGTTATATCAAAATGAGGAAGAGGAACTTAGGCGTAGTAACGTGCTAGAACCTCAAAATCTTTTGGTCTAGATTTTCTAACATATTTGTTAGAAATGAGCCTTTAACTTTTAAAGAGGCTATGTCCAGTCCTGAAGCTCATTTATGGAAAGAAGCTGTCAACAATGAAGTTGAATCCATCTTGCAAAATCACACTTGGAAATTATTGGACTTGCCACCAGGTTGTAAACCTCTTGGGTACAAGTGGATTTTCAAAAGGAAAATGAAAGCGGATGAATCAATTGACAAATACAAGGCAAGACTTGTGGTCAAAGGTTTTAGACAAAAAGAAGGTCTTGATTACTTTGACACATACTCACCGGTTACTAGAAATAACATCCATTAGAATGCTAATTTCCATTGCATCTTTATACAATTTAGAAATTCATCAAATGGATGTAAAAATCGCTTTCTTAAATGGTGAGTTAGAGGAAGAAATTTACATAGAACAACTAGAAGGGTTTTCTGTTCCAGGGAAAGAAAAGAAAGTGTGTAAATTGGTTAAATCATTTATATGGTTTAAAACAAGCGCTAAAGCAATGGCATGAGAAATTTGACAAGGCAATGATGTCAAATGGATTTAAAATTAATGAGTGTGGCAAATGTGTTTATTATTAAAAAACACAGACAAAAGTTATGTCATTGTATGTTTTTATGTAGATGATATGCTCATCAAAGGTAGATAACGTACATGATTAAAACTACTAAAAAATGTTGAATAAACATTTTGACATGAAGGACATGGATATTGCTGATGTAATTCTTAGTATTGAAAATTACCAAAACATCAGAAGGATATGCTTTGTCACAATCTCATTATATTGAGAAAATACTTGACAAATTTAGCAAAGATGATGATCATCTTGCTAGAACACCTTGTAGATGTTAATTTGTATCTTTTAAAGAATATACAGGAAAGTATTTCTCAATTAGAGTATGCCCAAATTATTGGAAGCCTAAGTTACTTGATGAACTGCACTCGCCCTGGATATAAACTTATGCAGTAAGTAAATTAAGTAGATATACGAGTATCCAGGAGTAGAACACTGGAAAGCAATTATAAGGGTTCTAAGATTATCTCCGATTCACTCATACATTGGGCTAAATTATACTAGA
>NW_021025123.1:358468-402431 GCF_004153795.1 Camellia sinensis
TTCAGCAGTACTTGAAGGATACTGTGATGCAAATTGGATATCGGATACTAGAGACTCAAAATCCACCAGTGAGTATTTCTTTACTCTTGGTGGGGCGACTGTATCTTGGAAATCTTCCAAACAGACTTGTATTGCTAGGTCTACTATGGAATCTGAATTCATAGCCTTAGACAAAGCAAGGGAAGAGGCAGAATGGCTTCGCTACTTCCTTGAAGATATTCCAATATGGCCAAAATCGGTGTCTGCTATATGCATACATTGTGATAGTCAATCAGCTATAGGTAGAGCACAGAGTCATATGTATAACGGTAAGTCATGACACATTCGTCGTCGACATAACACCGTGAGACAACTACTCTTTAATGGAATTATTTCCATAGAATATGTTAAGTCTAAAGACAACATAGCGGATCCACTAACCAAAGGGTTAACAAGAGAGTTAGTTAAGAATTCATCGAGAGGAATGAGACTTAAGCCTATTAAATAAGAGTTACCACAACGGCAACCCAACTTAGTTGTCTGGAGATCCCAAGATCTAGGTTCAAAAGGACAACCGAGTTGTGAATGACTCAGAAGGATCATTGGGGAGTCTAACTCCTACCCATTTCTATGATGAAATAGTGATGTCTGCAGCATTTTAGGATAAGTAAAACTTTTAATGATTCTTATACCTAGGTTAACCCAGTGGAGTATAGCAGGATACTCTTCATAAGAATCACCTATGTGAGTGTGAACTGGGCCGGTTCTATAAGATTTGTGAAAGGCTACAAGTCTTTAGAGCACTCATGAAAGACCAGGTTGTTTAGGGCCAAAATGAACACAATAGTGAGAACTAAACTGTGTCTGAGAATATACTGTGTGAGTTTTATTGTCTTGGTTTACACAAACGGCTGAACAGTTCAAGACATCATGTTCACTGGTTAGCTAGTAAATCCGATAGTATCTCACAAGGGAAGGTTCAAAGCCAAAAGCTACCTATCCTTTGCAGAATATTTTCAATTTATGTACTCTCTGTAATAGATCATGTTGTTACATTTTCTCTCCGTCAAATTCCATTCATGTGGGGGATTGTTGGAAAAATGGTTTAATATAAGCATATTTTTTGAGCCCAAATTTGAGTGGGTCCCAAACGTCAGTGTTCATTGTCGCGTGGCAAGTCACACAGTGAAGATGGTACGTCAAAACCATTTATGAGTGAATGGGAAGTTGACGTCGTTTTCAGGTCTAACATTAATTTTTTAGATAAAAATTCTTTTGAATTTTTTCAATAAAAATTATTGTGGGAATTTAATTTAATTTTAAATTCAAATTTTGGGTTCCTAAGTGGTTTCCTAAAAGTTTATAATTATGAGAATTTAATTTAATTCTAAATTCAAATTTTAAGTTCCTAAATGATTTCCTAAAATTTATACCTCTTTCATTATTTATTAAACTATTCAAATAGTTTAATATATATATATATATATATATTCAAATAGTTTAATATATATATATATATATATATTCCATATAGTTTAATTAATAAAGATCCATCAGTTTGGAACAAGTTGCACTAACGGACAAACTTTTCAAATTTCCACTAACGGAACTTTTTCCAAGTTGTTTAAATTTTTTGCAACGGTCAAACCTTGTTTGATATAGTGGTGCACCTTTTCTTTTCAAATAAATACCTGTTCGGGTATGTTTAAAAGGTCATCAAGTGGACTATATATACATATCACTTTTCCAGCAGTCCGTATCCGGAAAAAACATTGAGTCTGAAATTTTGTCATTTTGCTGTCCATTTTCTTTTAGTGCATTATTCTTCATATATAATTTTAGGAATAAATATTCAGAGAGTCAGAACACAGGTTTTGTTCGCCGAACAATTTGTTTTGGAGTGCTACTACAAATTGGTTAAGATCATTGTATCCTGGGAGATAGACGCCACATAACCGTAAACATCGTAGCGGGGCGAATCTGTCTTAAGGACAGAGTGTCGCACACTCGACTTGGTCTTTTAATTTTTAAATTCGGTTCAACAAAATAAATTCTGTAAGTTTTATTTTATTTTGTTTGGCTTTGTTTTTATTTATTTCATTTACACAGAAGATTGTTCCAACAGGGGTGTCTTAAATAAGTGCACTTTTTGTCTTTTTGGACTAAAAAGTTGAGAAAAAAAATATCGATATTTGGGTTAACTTTTTGATTTTTTATGGAAAAATGTGTATTAAAAAATTGTATGAAGAAGTGTGTAGGAGAAAATTGAAGAGGTGTGGGCCACAGCCGTACAATGCACAAGTGAAATGGGAGTAAGAAATTATTGGCTACTTTTCGGACATTGCACTGGACGGTTTTGTTCGGCCCGTGGGGGTCATCACGGGTCCCATTTTGATAATCTGAACCGTGCAATGTGTAAAATTCGTCGAGTACTATATGTCTCTAAAAAATCACGTTGATCGGATATCGATAGCTATTTGATTAGATTTATTTTTTTTCAATCGTTAATTATAACACCATCCATTTGTTGTACATAACTGATTTGATCATGTAGTTATCAATATCCGATCAATGTGATTTTTTACAGGCATATAGTACTCGACGAGTTCTACACATTGAACGGTTCAGATTATCAAAACGGGACCCGTGATGGCCCCCACAAGCCGAACAACAACCATCTAAAATTACACCCAATCATTTCATTATTGTCAACAAACGCAGCATAGCAACTGCACATAGATGATATCAAAGTTGTACTTTTGTTTAGAAAATTGATTTTTTAATTTTTTTTTGTGAATAATGATAGCTTTTAAATTTTTGAATAACTTTTTGAGTTTTTGTCTTTTTTAGGCTATACCAAACCAGCCCTTAGTAATATTTTTATTTGTGATTTAAATTAGAATAGTTTTTACCTAATTTACTCAATATTGATTTTATTAAGTAGTTTGGATAAGATTACATTTATTGTTCATAGTATATAATACATTTATAAGAATAATTAAATACAGATTCTCACAAAAATAGTTAAATAGTTAAAAAGTGGAACTAAAAAGGCTCATCCCAAATGAGGGCTAAATAATTTCAGAAACCATTTAAACTTCACTAGAGAGGGACCTTTATTTTAAAAGGCAAATTACACTTTACCCCCTTAATTATTATCGTTTTTCATTTTACCCTCTTAAACTAAAAATTAATATAATGTACCTTTTTCATTTTTTGAAAGTTTTAATCTAATTCTTATGTTTCAATTTTGTTAACAAAATAGATAGAAAATATAGATATAATGTGCACTTTAAAATTTTGTTTTAAATATAACATGTGCACAATACATACACATTTTTGGCCTTTTTTGTTAACAAAATTGAGACATAAAAGTTTGATTGAGAATTTTTAAAAGATGAAAAAAAGTATATTATATTAATTTTTAGTTTGAAACAGTAAAATAAAAAATTAGTTGAGAGGATAAAGTATAATTTGTCTTATTTTTTAAATTCATTGAAATTATATTTGATTGTGAGGTGTGGTACCATTGGGAGGGTGAGGCAACAACAGGGTTTTGTTTTTGCTGCCTTTCTTTTCTTTCTTTCTCTCCTTGTTTGAGTTTCCCAGGAAAAGAGGTCAGTGAACATGGACTATACCTGTCACCACCACCGCTGGATTGGTAAAAATGCTTACTCGTTATTTTATTCCATTTTTTATCTCTTTGTTTTTCTTTTCATTTCTTCAAATCTTTTTCCTTCGTCTCTTGCAATTCTTACCTGATAAAAACATGGTTTGGAATGAGAGTGAGAGAGTGAGAGTGAGAGTGAGTTGAGAGCTTTTTTAAACGTTCTTCTGTAAGCTAGAGAGAACGACTTGTAAGCAGAGAGAATTTCCTTTGTATATGTATATTTCATATAGAAGCTTGGGAAATAAAAAAACCCTAATGCTGTGTTTGGTAGAGGGATTTGAGGAGGATTTGAAATATGAATAAAACATACTTATATTTGACCTAGTTTTACATGCCTTTTCCTTTTCTAAATTTCTCCCTAAATCTCCCAACCAAACACCGTGTAAGTCTGTGTTTGGTTGGAGATTTGGAAAGAAATTTAAAAAGATTAGGGATTTGGGAAAGGATTTGAAAAGGAAAAGGGAAAATGTATGTGAAACTAGATAAAATGTAGTATATTTTATTCACATTTTACCTGCCGTTTCCTTTTCCCTTCCCAAGTCTCCCAACCAAACACAGCGTAAAGAAAGGGTTGCAAAAGCAGAAACGGTATGAAATAAAAGCTAGTTAGGGTTATATATGTGTATTTCTATATATATATATATATATATGTATATGTATATGTATCTGTATATGCCTCTGTATGTATGTATAATGAGAGCTTTTAAATAATAAGAAAACCACTTTGGTATTATTTGGGTTTGAAGTTTTGAATGTTTTATATCTTTTACTTTATTATAATGCTAATGTTGCTTTCTGAAGTTCATGTGAACCAATTACTAATTCGTTTCGTTGGATTTCCCTTTCTCATTTTTCTTTTAAGAAAATTATTTTTTGTGGATTTACAAAATAATATTCTGGTTGGAAAAACAAATTGTGATTATATGCTATTTGACAGATAGTAGTAATATACTGTCTATTTTCTTTGACAACTAGTAGTAATATACTGGTGTCATTAACAATTCAGAATATATTTTTGTGGAATTTTGTCATAAATTAATTTTGGTTTTCTTAATTTATTTCTGAGTGTTCATTAATTAAAAAATACTGTGTTAGTTTTTTTTAATTATTGAAGTGTTTACAGAAATTTAATTTTCTGTATGGAATTAATTTGGTTAAATAAAATTTTATTTTATTTCCCAATTAATTGAAAAATGAAAGTTATATTCTTGTTTCTTTTATTTTTACAGAATTTAATTCTGTGAATTTGGCTTAATTTTCTGTGTAGTGTAAATTCTAATTATAATTTTGTTTTATAATTTAGAATTGATGGCTACTGAAACTAATGCCCAAACAAGTACTACTGACGTGGCTGCAATGAAGCCAGCCCCCTCTCCTGTTGTGACAGTACCGATAAATCATAGTGAAAAGCCAGAAAAGTTCTCAGGAATTGACATTAAAAGATGTCAACAGAAAATGTTGTTCTATCTTACAACTCTGAACCTGGCTCGTTTCCTCCGTGAGGATGCTCCTATTTTGAAAGAGGATGAAACCGACCGGCAAGTGATTGCTGTGGTTGATGCCTGGAAACATGCTGATTTCCTTTGCCGGAACTACATCTTGAACGGACTTGACAACACATTATACAACATCTACAGTCCTATCAAGACAACAAAGGAACTTTGGGAGTCGTTGGAGAAAAAATACAAAACGGAAGATGCCGGCTCAAAGAAATTTGTGGTTGGCAGATTCCAAGATTTTGTAATGGTTGATTCAAAAACTGTGATCAGCCAAGTTCAAGATTTCCAACTCATTCTGCATGACATTCACGTAGAAGGCATGTCTCTCAGTGAATCCTTCCAAGTTGCAGCCTTAATTGAAAAATTACCACAAGACTGGAAGGAATTCAAGAACTACCTCAAACACAAGCGCAATGAAATGTCTATGGAAGAATTAATTGTGCGTTTGAGGATTGAGGAGGACAACCGCAATTCTGATAAGCGGGCTAGTAAGAATCCTATGGAGTCTAAGGCAAATGTGGTGCAACATGCTTCAAAAATCAAGAAACGAAAGTCTTCTAGAGAAAGTTCATCACAAGGCTCTAAAGGGGGGGGTGAAATAAAAAGTACAAGTTTAATGGCAAACGTTACATCTGTGACAAAAAGGGACATCGGGCCAAAGATTGTCGTAGCAAAGGCAAAAACAAAAGAAGAACAAGCAAGAACCTGCTCAAGCCCATATGACCGAAGTGGACAATATTTCCAGTGGTATAGATGATATCAATCTTTCAGCAGTTGTTTCCGAGGCAAATCTTGTCGGAAATCCTAAAGAATGATGGGTGGACACTGGTGTTACTCGCCATATTTGTGCCGACAAAATGATGTTCACATCTTATTCTACAGTGGACAATGGTGAACAACTTTTTATGGGCAACTCCTCAACTTCCAAAGTTGAAGGACAAAGAAAGATTGTACTAAAGATGACATCTGGAAAGGAACTCACTCTCAAGAATGTGCTGCATGTACCGGACATTCGCAAGAATCTTGTTTCCGGATCTTTGTTGAGTAAGAATGGGTTTAGGCTAGTATATGAGAGTGATAAATTTGTACTTACTAAGAATGGGATGTGATGGCCTTTTCAAGTTAAATGTAATGACCGTTGTACCCTCAGTTATTAATAATAATACATCCTCTTCTTACTTGCTTGTGTCTTCAAATTTATGGCATGGTAGACAAGGACATGTTAATTATGGATCTTTGCATGTATTAATTAATATGGAATGTTCACCTAACTTTGACATTGATTCAAATCATAAATGTGAAATTTGCGTTGAGGGAAAATTATCTAAAACTCCTTTTCATTCAATTGAAAGAAGTACGAAACCACTTGAATTAATTCATAATGACATTTGTGATTTTAAATCAATTCAAACCAGAGGTGGGAAAAAAATATTTTATCACTCTTATAGATGACTATACTAGATATAGTTATGTTTATTTAATTCGAACCAAGGATGAAGCTTTGGAAACTTTCATTCAATATAAGAATGAAGTTGAAAATCAACTTGGTAAGAAAATCAAAAACCTTAGAAGTGATAGAGGTGGTGAATATGAATCACCTTTTGGTAAATTTTGTAAAGAACATGGAATAATTCATCAAACCACCGCTCTTTACTCACCTAAGCAAAATGGAATTGCTAAAAGGAAAAATAGGACTTTAAAAGAAATGATGAATGCCATGTTAATCAGTTCTGGATTACCTCAGAACTTGTGGGGGGAAGCAATACTTTCTGCTAATTATATTTTAAATAAAGTACCCCAAAAGAAAGTGAATCAAACACCTTATGAAACGTGGCATGGAAGAGTACTATCCTATAAATACTTAAAAGTGTGGTGGTGTTTGGCTAAAGTGGCTATTCCTAGTCCTAAAAAGACTAAGATAGGTCCTAAGACCATTGATTGCACTTTCATTTGTTATGCCAAGAATAGTAGTGCATATCAATTTTTGATTCATAAATCAGAACATTCCGAAATGCATGTAAATACTATTATTGAATCTCGGAATACATATTTCTTTGAACATGTATTTCCAAATAAGACTGGACAAGAGACTAGAAACAATAAAAGATCTCATGATGCTATTACTAGTTAGGATCAAGAACATGTGATCAAGAATAAGAGTTAGATCAAAATGAGGAAGATGAACTTAGGCGTAGTAAACGTGCTAGAACCTCAAATTCTTTTGGTCCAGATTTTCTAACATTTTTGTTAGAAAATGAGCCTTTAACTTTTAAAGAGGCTATGTCCAGTCCTGAAGCTCCTTTATGGAAAGAAGCTGTCAACAGTGAAGTTGAATCCATCTTGCAAAATCACACTTGGAAATTAGTGGACTTGCCACCAGGTTGTAAACCTCTTGGGTATAAGTGGATTTTCAAAAGGAAAATGAAAGCGGATAGATCAATTGACAAATACAAGGCAAGAATTGTGGTCAAAGGTTTTAGACAAAAAAAAGGTCTTGATTACTTTGACACATACTCACCGGTTACTAGAATAACATCCATTAGAATGCTAATTTCCATTGCATCTTTATACAATTTAGAAATTCATCAAATGGATGTAAAAATCGCTTTCTTAAATGGTGAGTTAGAGGAAGAAATTTACATGGAACAACTAGAAGGGTTTTCTGTTCCAGGGAAAGAAAAGAAAGTGTGTAAATTGGTTAAATCATTATATGGTTTAAAACAAGCGCCAAAGCAATGGCATGAGAAATTTGACAAGGCAATGATGTCAAATGGATTTAAAATTAATGAGTGTGACAAATGTGTTTATATTAAAAACACAGACAAAGGTTATGTCATTGTATGTCTTTATGTAGATGATATGCTCATCATAGGTAATAATAATGACATGATTAAAACTACTAAGAAAATGTTGAATAAACAGTTTGACATGAAGGACATGGATATTGCTGATGTAATTCTTAGTATAAAAATTACCAAAATATCAGAAGGATATGCTTTGTCACAATCTCATTACATTGAGAAAATACTTGACAAATTTAGCAAAGATGATGATCATCTTGCTAGAAACACCTGTAGATGTTAATTTGTATCTTTTTAAGAATATATAGGAAACTATTTCTCAATTAGAGTATGCCCAAATTATTGGAAGCTTAATGTACTTGATGAACTGCACTCGCCCGGATATAGCTTATGCAGTAAGTAAATTAAGTAGATATACGAGTAATCCAGGAGTAGAACACTGGAAAACAATTATAAGGGTTCTAAGATATCTCCGATTCACTCATAACATTGGGCTAAATTATACTAGATATCCAGCAGTACTTGAAGGATACTGTGATGCAAATTGGATATCGGATACTAGAGACTCGAAGTCCACCAGTGGGTATGTCTTTACTCTTGGTGGGGCGGCTGTATCTTGGAAATATTCCAAACAGACTTGTATTGCTAGCTCTACTATGGAATCTGAATTCATAGCCTTAGACAAAGCAGGGGAAGAGGCAGAATGGCTTCGCTACTTCCTTGAAGATATTCTAATATGGCCAAAACCGGTGCCTGCTATATGCATACATTGTGATAGTCAATCAGCTATAGGTAGAGCACAGAGTCATATGTATAACGGTAAGTCACGACACATTCGTCGTCGACATAACACCGTGAGACAACTACTCTCTAATGGAATTATTTCCATAGAATATGTTAAGTCTAAAGACAACATAGCGGATCCACTAACCAAAGGGTTAACAAGAGAGTTAGTTGAGAATTCATCGAGGGGAATAGGACTTAAGCCTATTAAATAAGAGTTACCACAACGGCAACCCAACCTAGTTGACTGGAGATCCCAAGATCTAGGTTCAAAGGGACAACCGAGTTGTGAATGACTCAGAAGGATCACTGGGGAGTCTAACTCCTACCCATTTCTATGATGAAATAGTGATGTCTGCAGCATTTTAGCATAAGTAAAACTTTTAATGATTCTTATACGTAGGTTAACCCAGTGGAGTATAGCAGGATACTCTTCATAAGAATCACCTATGTGAGTGTGAACTGGGCCGGTTCTATAAGATTTGTGAAGGGCTACAAGTCTTTAGAGCACTCATGAAAGACCATGAAAGACCAGGTTGTTCAGGGCCAAAATGAACACAATAGTGAGAACTAAACTGTGTCAGAGAATATACTGTGTGAGTTCTATTGTCTTGGTTTACACAAACGGCTGAACAATTCAAGACATCATGTTCACTGGTTGTTAGCTAGTAAATCCGACAGTGTCTCACAAGGGAAGGTTCAAAGCCAAAAGCTACCTATCCTTTGCAGAATATTTTCAATTTCTGTACTCTCTGTAATAGATCATGTTGTTGCATTTTCTCTCCGTCAAATTCCATTCATGTGGGGGATTGTTGGAAAAATGGTTTAATATAGGTATATTTTTTGAGCCCAAATTTGAGTGGGTCCCAAACGTCTTTTGGGTGGGTCCGAAGAGGTGAAGTGTTCATTGCCGCGTGGCAAGTCACACGGTGAAGATGGTTCGTCAAAACCATTTATGAGTGAATGGGAAGTTGACGTCGTTTTCAGGTCTAACATTAATTTTTTAGATAAAAATTCTTTTGAATTTTTTTAATAAAAATTATTGTGGGAATTTAATTTAATTCTAAATTCAAATTTTGGGTTCCTAAGTGGTTTCCTAAAAGTTTGTAATTGTGAGAATTTAATTTAATTCTAAATTCAAATTTTTGGGCTCCTAAGTGATTTCCTAAAGTTTGTATCTTCCTTTGTTTATTATACTATTCAAATAGCTTAATATATATATATAATATATATATATTCAATTAGTTTAATATATATATATATATATATATTTGAAATAGTTATTAAATGAAGTTCCAAACAGTTATTGTGTTTGACCAACGGATCACTTTTCATTATTTGAAAAATATGTTCAAAAGTTGCAACGGTCAAAATCAATGTTTGAATAAGTGGTGCACTTGTTCTTTTCAAACAATACCTGTTCGGGTAAGTTTTAAAGGTTACCAAGTGGGCTATCGGTCAAACCTTGTTTGATATAGTGGTGCACCTTTTCTTTTCAAATAAATACCTGTTCGGGTATGTTTAAAAGGTCACCAAGTGGGCTATATACACATCTCACTTTTCCAGTAGTCTATATCTGGAAAAAACATTGAGTCTGAAATTTTGTCATTTTGCTGTCCATTTTCTTTTAGTGCATTATTCTTCATATATAATTTTAGGAATAAATATTCAGAGAGTCAGAACACAGGTTTGGTTCGCCGAACAATTTGTTTTGGAGTGCTACTACAAATTGGTTAAGATCATTGAATCATGGGAGATAGACGCCACATAACCGTAAGCACCGTAGCGGGGCGAATCTGTCTTAAGGACAAAGTGTCACACACTCGACTTGGCCTTTTGATTTTTAAATTCGGTTCAACAAAATAAATTAGGTAAGTTTTATTTTATTTTGTTTGGCTTTGTTTTTATTTATTTCATTTACACAAAAGATTGTTTCAACAGGGGTGTCCTAAATAAGTACACTTTTTGTCTTTTTGGACTAAAAAGTTGAGAAAAAAAATATAGATGTTTGGGTTAACTTTTTGATTTTTTATGGAAAAATGTGTATTAAAAAATTGTATAAAGAAGTGTGTAGGAGAAAATTGAAGAGGTGTGGGCCACAGTCGTACAATCTGCACAAGTGAAATGGGAGTAAGAAATTATTGGCTACTTTTCGGGCATTGCACTGGACGGTTTTGTTCGGCCCGTGGGGGTCATCACGGGTGCCATTTTGATAATCTGAACCGTTCAATGTGTAAAATTCGTCGAGTACTATATGTCTCTAAAAAATCACGTTGATCGGATATCGATAGCTATCCGATTAGATTTATTTTTTTTCAATCGTTAATTATAACACCATCCATTTGTTGTACATAACTGATTTGATCATGTAGTTATCGATATCCGATCAATGTGATCTTTTATAGACATATAGTACTCGACGAGTTCTACACATTGAATGGTTCAGATTATCAAAACGGGACCTGTGATGGCCCCCACAAGCTGAACAACAACCATCTAAAATTACATCCAATCATTTCATTATTGTCAACAAACGCAGCACAGCAGCCGCACATAGATGATATCAAGTTGTACTTTTGTTTAGAAAATTGATTTTTTAATTTTTTTTTGTGAATAATGATAGCTTTTTAATTTTTTGAATAACTTTTTGAGTTTTTGTCTTTTTTAGGTTATACCAAACCAGCCCTTCGTAATATTTTTATTTGTGATTTAAATTGGAATAATTTTTACCTAATTTACTCAATATTGATTTTATTAAGTAGTTTGGATAAGATTACATTTATTGTTCATATTATATAATACATTTATAAGAATAATTAAATACAGATTCTCACAAAAATAGTTAAATAATTAGAAAGTCGAACTAAAAAAGCTCATCCCAAATGAGGGCTAAATAATTTCAAAAACCATTTAAACTTCACTAGAGGGACCTTTATTTTAAAAGGCAAATTACATTTTATCCCCTTAATTATTATCGTTTTTCACTTTACCCTCTTAAACTAAAATTTGATACAATGTACCTTCTTCATTTTTTGAAAGTTCTAATCTAATTCTTATGTTTCAATTTTGTTAACAAAATAGATAGAAAATATGGATATAATGTGCACTTTAAAAATCTGTTTTAAATATAACATGTGCACAATACATGCACATTTTTGGCCTTTGTTGTTAACAAAATTGAGACATAAAAATTTGATTGAGAATTTTTAAAAGATGAAAAGAGTATAATATATCAATTTTTAGTTTGAAACAGTAAAATAAAAAATTAGTTGAGAGGATAAAGTATAATTTGTAGGGGTGGGCGCGGGTCGGTTGCGCCCACGGAACCTCCAATCCACTATCCGTCCGCCAGATTGGCGGATTGGAGAAAATCAATCTGCATCCGTCCGTCAATCCGGCGGATGTGGATTGAGCGGATTGGCGGGTTGACGGATGGATGCGAATCGGTTTAGCGGTTTGAAATTTTATAAATTTTCAACATATTTCAACCTGTGCACTTCAAAAAAAAAAAAAAAAAAAAAATATTACAGTCAATGACTTAAAAAAGTATTACAATCACTGTATGCCTTATCTAAAGAAAGAAAGTTTAAAACTTTAGAATATCACGATCACTGCATGCCTCATCCACATATTATAATCACAGTATGATTCATCCACATAAATTATTACAATCTGTGGTTCTTAAAATATAATAACAATTCAAACCACTAAAACCATGAACAGAATAGTAATAGAAATTGTATGTCTCTGTATTGTTACATCTACATATGTTTTTGAAAACAAAAACCAACCAGCATATATCATATTTTCTATTTATTATTTTTAGATTTAGATTTAAAAACCAAAAACTATAGATAAATAATACGTTTATTTTTTTCAATTCAAAAAATATATTCAAGTTGAAAACTTTTTTTCAACAGAATATTTAAACTATTTTTCAATTGAAAACACAAACATAATATTTAAACAAATTGAAAACACAAAATCTTATAAATTACTAGGGGTGCTCGTGGTTTGGCAGTTTGGCGATTCGGTTGCGGCCAAATAAATCTCAAATCCACCATCCATCTGCCAAATTGGTGGATTGAAGAAAATCAATCCGCAACTGTCTGCTCGTCATCACGCATCTGTCCAAAATGTAATAGATCGGTTCGATGTAACAGATCGATTCAGTTCGATCGATTTTGACAGATCGATATATCTGCTGCTCACCTCTAATAATTTGTCTTATTTTTTAAATTCATTGAAATTATATTTGATTGTAAGGTGTGGTACCATTGGGAGCGTGAGGCAACAACAGGGTTTTGTTTTTGCTGCCTTTCCTTTCTTTCTTTCTTTCTTTCTTTCCTTGTTTGAGTTTCCCCGGAAAAGAGGTCAGTGAACATGGACTATACCTGTCACCACCACCGCTGCATTGGTAAAAATGCTTACTCGTTATTTTATTCCATTTTTTATCTCTTTGTTTTTCTTTTCATTTCTTCAAATCTTTTCCTTCGTCTCTTGCAATTCTTACCTGATAAAAACATGGTTTGGAATGAGAGTGAGAGAGTGAGAGTGAGAGTGAGAGTGAGTTGAGAGCTTTTTTAAACGTTCTTCTGTATGACATTAAGTCCTTCCGCTTAGCTAGAGAGAACGACTTGTATGCAGAGAGAATTTCCTTTGTATATGTATATTTCATATAGAAGCTTGGGAAATAAAAAACCCTAATACTGTGTGTTTGGTAGAGGGATTTGAGGAGGATTTGAAATATAAATAAAATATACTTATATTTCACATGTCTTTTTCTTTTCTTTTTCCAAATTACTCCCTAAATCTCCCAACCAAACGCAGTAAGTCTGTGTTTGGTTGGAGATTTGGAAAGAAATTTAAAAAGATTAGGGATTTGGAAAAGGATTTGAAAAGGAAAAGGGAAAATGTATGTGAAACTAGATAAAATGTAGTATATTTTATTCACATTTTACCTGTCGTTTCCTTTTCCCTTCCCAAGTCTCCCAACCAAACACAGCGTAAAGAAAGGGTTGCAAAAGCAGAAACGGTATGAAATAAAAGCTAGTTAGGGTTATATATGTGCATTTCTATATATATATATATATATGTATATGCATATGTATCTGTATATGCCTCTGTATGTATGTATAAAGAGAGCTTTTAAATAATAAGAAAACCACTTCGGTATTATTTGGGTTTGAAGTTTTGAATTTTTTATAGCTTTTACTTTATTATAATGCTAATGTTGCTTTCTGAAGTTCATGTGAACCAATTACTAATTCGGAGTGTTTCAAGTATATCCTTTTCAATTGATATTATGCCTAATCCAATTATTTTTTCTTGTGACATAGCAAATTTTAGGTAAGATTTTTGCTAATTTTAATTTTGAAAATTTTCTTTCTGCACAATTTAATGTGAGTGATGCTGTTAATAATATTCTATAAGCAATGCATGTATTTGGAAATGAATCTAGTCCAAATTTTTGTTAATTTTTTCTATATAAACTTTAGGAGATTAACAAGTGCCTCAAAATCGTTAATTTTAACTACTAACTTGAACAAAATGACTAAATTAAAATTAGATTTGAAGTGTTGAAACCAAATTGGTCAACTTAAATGATAAGAATCAAAGTGAAATTTAGATCAAACTATGAAAATTAAAAGTGTAATTTACCCATACTTTATTGTCCCATGTCATCCAACTGTCTGCACAAACACATTGCAGGCCTATTATAGCAGCAATTCATCTAGATTACATACAAAAATGGGGCCCCTTATCAAATCGGGGCCTTAGGCCACTCACTAGTAACTTGCCTAGCGAGTGAGCCATTACTGTTTGTTGTTAGTCTATTTAATTATTTATGTTTCTGTTGCTTAAATAATTGTAGGCACTTACAAATTTTGGTGTTGTACAGGGTCTCACTTGAATATTCCAATTCAAAGTATTGATAATTCTTTGCGGGTCGGTGCTCCAAGGATGCCTCCGCTAACAGAATCATATGGAACTGATGCTGTGGTTGTGAGGTCTAGAATTCAGTGTATCGAGAAAGAGGCATACACTGCTGTCTTGAGGGCTTTCATGGCTCAATCTGATGTTCTTTCTTGGGTATGCTTTTTTAACATTGATCTGCTTGTTTTGCATTCAAACTTTTTAATAGTATTACTTTTAGCTCTTCAACTGTATGGTTATTTTGTCTCTTACGTGTGAACAAAACCTTTTATGGATGCTAACAGAATTGCCAAAGTAATAGTTGCACATTATTACAGGGCAAAGAGGGGCTGATTACTGAGCTGCGTAGAGAGCTAAATGTTACAGATCAGGAACACCGAAAGCTCCTCACTGAGATTCAGTCAGATGAGTTTGCCAGAATGATAAGGTGGTCATAGTTCTATTTTTATAGACAAAGTTATATATAGTCATTATTTGCAATAGGGGTTTTCATGGGTTTGTTCGGCTCGGGTTCACTCTTAATCCGTCAATTGAACTGACACGATCAGGTTGGGAAATCACTCAACTGTTGCCAACTGGTCATCATCAAAATCAACCTAGAACAAGCACTCGGTTTAGCAGTCAGATCGGTTAATTTCGAAGATTTGCTAGAGAAAAACAGTGGAAGAAAAATATGGGGGAAATGAAGTTCAAAATTCACAATAACTTAAACTCATACATATCTGAGAGAGAGAGAGAGAAGAAAATAAAATGGGAAAAGGGGAAGGAAAGAGGGGATACTATGTCACCAAATGCCACAACCCTCTCTATTGCTCATTGCGAGAGAGAGAGAGAGAGAGAAGGAAATAAAATGGGAAAAGGGGAAGGAAAGAGGGGATACTATGTCACCAAATGCCACAACCCTCTCTATTGCTCGTTGCCGCCAGCACTGCCCTCACTATCTCTCCCATTGCTAGTGCTCATCATCGACACGTTGTCGATAACCGCCATCGGTAAGGAGAAGGGAGAGAGAGAGAGAGAGAGAGAGAGAGAGACGCAAAGATAAGAAATTTTGAAGGGAAATAGAGGATAGGCCAAGAGTGAATACAGAAGTCTCCTAGTCTTTTGTTAATTTTTTATTTATGAGAGAGTTTATGGGGAACAGATAGATACACATTATTTTGATGAGAGAGAGAGAGAGAGAGAGAGAGAGAGAGAGAGAGAGAGAGAGAGAGAGTATGGGAAATAGATACAAAGATGAAAGACAAGAAATTTCGAAAAGAGAGATAAACCCAAGAGTAAATACAGAGAAGTCTCTTAGTCTTCTGTTAATTTTTTATTTATGAGAGTGATTTTACGGGAAATAGGTAGATGCACATTATTTTTATGAGAGAGATAGAGAGAGTGTGTGTTTATGAGAAACAGATACACAGCTTTTATGTCAATTACATGGAGTCAAATTAATGCCTTTCCAAAAACCAAAAATGAGTCCGACCAGAAGATTTAAATGTATATTTGCCTTGCTGAGAGTCAAAAACGTATGACAGCACAAGATTTAAATATATAACTAATATTTTTTTAGATTGGATCAGGTTGGTTGAATATAAAAACCAGTTACCCACCACTGACTGCAGAACTGCCAAATCTCACAGAACAAAACCACAGCCGACACCTGTCTGTTTGAAACCATCTGTACTTTTACTGGTCGGTTTGGGCTGGACGGTTTTGGTGGGTTCGCAGATACCATGAACAGACCTAATTTGCAATATTCATTTGCATATTGAATTATATAATTGTATATTTTTTTTTTTGATCAGCAACAGAAAAGAGAAATTTTATTGTATAATTGTATTGTTCACCTGTATTTGTGTGTTTGTGTTTGTTTAACTGATTATTTAGTTATTATGACTGAACACATGGACGATTTATTACCTTAAATAACTTATTTGCAATAGGGAATGGCGAAAAAGCACCTGCCATGCCCAAGAATTGTCTTCCAGTAGAATGGATGCTCCTGGCTTTGTTCCTAGTTCTATGAGCAATGCTTCTCACAAAATATCGATGACTTCCCATCCTGATGTTTCAATGTTACAGAGATATGTGTCTCATAGTCAACCTACTTCAGCTGCTAATCCTTCTTCATTTCCAGTAAGTAGAGAGAGCAGAAGCTCAAGATGGAATGCAATATGCATATGTTTACTTAAATATTCTTGGCCAAATTTACTATATATACAAGGTACACTGGCTAGATTAGCTCAACATTCCAAAATATGAGCATATAGCACAGCATTTAGTGGAAACTTTTTAATAGATTTGTGGCACACAATATATGTATAGGATACTGGATGGTAGGCAAGTATGAAGTAATACTATTAAAAATTAATCAGTTTTCCATATCGTCTTAAATTTAAAAATAAAAGAAGAAGAAGAAGTGGAGCTCCCCATTACCATAACAAACGACAATGGGGTGTGTATGCTTTACAAACGAGTAAATAGTGGAGTGGGGTGGGGTGGGAGTTATGAACTTCTTGAATTTGCTGTTAAATTGTGCATAGATCTAGTTTCTCTGAAAAAGCATGGTGTTAGTTTAAGCGGAATAAAATTTCCTTTTGTCAATTATATCATTTCCTTTTCAAATATTGCTCCTATCAGTAGCTAGTGACATACAGCTTTTGAATTGAAAAATAAAAAAGATATCATAATGTGAAGCGTTCTAATGCGTTGTAGATTCTTATCCAACCAAAATATGAAGCATAAGATGTGTTGTCTATTCCCAAGAAGAACCTATTTATGAGATGATGTAAGCAAATGTTGTTTCTTTCACAAATATTTCATTTGTTTTTTATAAGATGATGTAAGCAAAAAAAAAGGGGCCATGTGTCTAGATTTAGGTTTATGTTTCATGGAATTATAGCATCTGAACTAATTCTTATTGCTGGATACATGGGAACAAATCATTGACCCTACAGTTAACGTCTCATCTTGGTGTTGCAGTATGATGATATTTTTATTTTATTTTTTCATGATAGTTTCATATGATGATATGACTTGTGATCATAGCATAGGAAGATGTTTAAAACTTGCTATATGGGTCTTTTATTTAGGGCACCATCATAGCACAATGAACTTAACTACCGTTCAAGACAGGACTATATGTGCTTGTGGACATTTTACACATTTAGACTGATGACCATATGTTCCTAGAGTCCTAGACATAAACAAGAGATGGATTTTCCCTAGTGATAAGTGCCAACCTTGAATATTGATTTCTCTAGTGATGAAGAGCAACATCCAACGTTATGCCAATTTTAACATTGTAAAAAGCAAGTCCCCAAGAATACATGGTAGAGTAACCATTATATATCCTTATATTGATATAGTAAATTATATTTTCTTCTAGGTAGAATATTGGCTGTCAAGTTCAAGAATGTGGGTGTGCCTCTTAGGACGACTACTATATGCAAATATTGCCAAAGGTTAGGATTGTATCAAGTCCACACCTAGCAATCTGCTTCAGTGGACCATTTGCTAATGTATTGATTTTATTTGAGACATTTGTTTTTGCAAAATTACTAAAATATTGAAAAAATTTTATGCTTTTCCCAGTCAAAATGCTGTGAGTGTATAATATGGCCTTAGGCCATGTTTGTTTGTCGAACTAGATCAAAGAGGATTACATGCCCTGTAATTATTAGCTCGGATAGCCAATGACATCCAAATGCCAAATGACATGGATGGCCAAAATGCTGTTTCATTTACCCAAAAAATTCATCAATTATTTAAGAAAAAAATTTTAGAACAAAAATTTCATGGGTTTCATGTACAAAATTCATTTAAAAAAAGGTTCACCCATTGAATTTATTACAAAAGAAAAAATAATTCATTTGTATAATTTATTGAAGTTGGTCAGAGAACATTGGTTGACCAAGAACGATAGTTGGCCTTGCAAAATAATGCCAATTCTTTAATACCCGAATAGGTCAAACATGGCTTTTGAGGGAATGAAATAATTTGAATAAAAAAAATTAAATTGTTAAATATTCCTAAATAAGCCCAAATGGCTTGATATTATGTGGGAGATGGTCCATTGATTGCAAATCATTTACACTTGCACCCATCTTCATAAATGCCAAGTATTCTAGTTTAGTCTTCTCTCTCTTTCTTCTTCTTCTTCTTCTTCTTCTTTGGTGTGTGTGTGTGTGGATAGTGTCCTTGCATGGTCTATAATCTGGCTTGAACATGAATTTTCATCCTTTAATGATCGATAGCTTACCTTTGATAATAGGTTAAATCTAATTTATTTTTATTTTTCTTTAAAAGAAAAAAAGAAACAAAATCTACCTGTTGATTGTGCTACTTAGTAGGGAAATGGTCAAAGACTCATTATTGAAGGCTCCGTTTTCTATCATGGTTTTTATGTTATACATGTGAGATGGCCTATAATTTAATGTATGAAGTAGTAAACTTTGTATTATCGATGGAGACCCAAGTTTTGTTTGTAAAATCAGCATTTTAAATTTGGAATATTGACTAGGAATGGTGATTTCCACGGACAAGAGATTCAATTTTGGATCTTAAGAATATTAGATTTGTATTAAAGAGAAAAGGGTTGTTACTTTTGATCTTATATTTTTTGGTATTCTAACCACAATACTAGTCCATTTACACCATTGAATTTTATTTGGGGCTGATAAATTTTATTACTAAAACCTATGAGTTGAGTTAGACTTGGTGTTTGATAAAACTGAAGACTAAAGACTGAAAATTAAGTATTAAAAATTGAATGTTGAATTTTTTAAGTTGAAAAGTTGTTTGATAAAAATTTAACTGCTGAACTAAAAATAAGTTGTTTGTATGTATGATATGAAATTTAAAATTTATTATTTTCAAATTCTATATTTCAATTTTTATATTGTGATGGCGGTGGCGGTGGCGGTGGCGGTGGCGGTGGCGGTGGCGGTGGTGTTGGTGTTGTGGTATGATGGTAGGGGTAGCGGTAGCGGTAGTGTTAATGGTGGTGGCAGTGGTGGGAGCAATAGCGATGGTGTGGTGGTAGTGGTGGTAGTTATGGTAGCGGTGACATGCAGCGGCGACGACGACAACGACGACGACTACGACAACCAGGCATAGTGGTGGTAGTAGTAGTGAAGGTGATGGTGGTGGTGGTAGTGAGTTTGTAATAGTGTATATTGATACTTATGTTTAGTATATATAAATTTGGTTAGAATTAAGTAAGTTTCATCTGATTTAAAATTTTCTTTAATTTTAGTCTACATTGTGATAGGCACTTAAATTTTAAGTAATATCAATTATGGTTATCAAACGAGTCTGATTGATTATCACTTAATACATTCAATTTTAAGTGCTAAAATAGGTTATCAAACACCCCCTTAGTATGGTGTGTCTGGTGCAATATTGATAGTTTATTGGTTCTTGCTATTTGTTCCTTATTTTTATTTTTTAAAATTAACTTGGTTTAATTTATTATTATTCTTTTACTATTTTTTGTATTGAAATTTATGTTGCGTGCTAAGGTTGTGTTTTGTTGTAAGATCAAGGGACATGACAAACATGATCTTATATTTTCCACATTTCCATTTTAAACTTTAGGTGGTTCTCTAAGGTTGTGTTTGGATTATGAATTTGTGAAAGAATGTAGAAAGGGAAAGAAAAAGGAAAAAGTGAGGGAAATGTGAATGAAATAGAAGTTAATTTTTTATTTTAGTTTTTTATTTTTATTTTCCAATTCTCTTGTCTTGTCCTTTCACTATCTAAATCTATGATCCAAACACAGTTAAGGAGCCTTGTCTGTTGCTAGACTAAAGGCTTACTTTGTCCTTGGGGGTAGATACTTTAGATGGCAGGTCTCAATCTCCTAATTTAGGGTTAAATGAGGAAGACATTCACATCTTCATAAAGTCAAGTTGAAGCTTGATGACTGGGATCAAAACTTCATTTCAGTGTGTTGGTTCATTCAGCTTGGAAATGGAAATATTTTGGAAACACATCGCAAAAGGCTACAAGTTTGGAAATGCATGGAAATGTTTGCAAATAAAATCAAAATTTATAGAAATGTTATATAATTAGACCACTAAACATGCTACACGACCCTTTTCACATGAATTGCTCAAGCGTATAATCTGGAAGTAAATGTCAATGTGGACCACAAATCATTAACTTAATGTTGTCAAACAAAAGTGATGTAGTAGAATAAATGTGTGATTAGATGACCTATCCAGTTGTAGTTTAGTTGTAGTCCTTAAATAGGTGATTTAATAATTGTACTTAGTTTTTTATGAAAGAATATACATTATGATTGGATGGTTTTACTCCTAATTGGGGCATTTGTCTTCTCTCTCTCTCTCTCAATTTGATCATTGATTTGCATTTGTATTGCATTAGTTGGTATCAGAGCCTCAGTTCAGATTCTTTGTTCCTATTCATGTGATGATTGCATGAATTGAGTTCACTCAGTTCGTAGCTTAAACCTGGTTGGTAATTTGCAGCAACACAAGCCCTAATTTTCCTTACGTCTGTGTCGATCAAACACCCTGAATTTGATTCAAGACTTGTTGCGATTGTGACTCTAGTCTGAGATTGACTTAGATTCAGTGCCTCAGATACTTCGCAGAGCTTAATAGATCTCTTGTTGACTTCGACTCCATTGCCAGCTTTTGTGAATCGACATCGTGATCTGATTTCGACCTAGGTTTAGTTTTGCTATTTCGATTTTGTGAATCTAATTCGTGACCTGAGAATACCAGCTCTAGAAGCATCGCGACTCTAGATTGACCTTGATCTAACGCCATAGTTGAGTTGCGACCTCGATTCGATAGTTTCTTTGTCAAGATACAAACTTGAATTGACATCCAGGTTGAAGACCCAAACTCGATCTGAGACCAAGTTGAAGATTTGAACTCAATCTGAAGATCCTAGGTGAGATCTGAAACTCGATTTGAAATCCAAACTGCAATTCGAAACCCTAGTTACAGTCGCGATTCTGGTTCTTTAGATTTCACTTCGATTTCTCAACGTGTTTGTGAATTGTCTTCTACTATTGGACTCGGTTTCGCGATTTGGTTTTTGTGATATGGATTCGACTTCATAGATTGAGCTTTGACCTAGATCTGTTCTTGGATTCTTGGTATTGTGAGCTGTTAGTGTCCGTCTTTGATTGAGGACTGGGTTTGCCAACATTTCGATATTGTGCGAGATTTAATTTTGCTGTCATTTCTTGAGTCTGTTAATTCGAATATTCTGTTGGTTGGACTGCTCTCCTTCGTACTGCATTGAAGGTGCTTTTGTCACACTATTCTGAAGTCTTGTTGAATGCATTGTGTTAGTGTACTGTGAATCAGTTTGCTGCAGATTGGCCTATAACCTTGTCTTTGAGACAGATCTTTCGCTGCGAATTTAGGTGAAGAACAGAGATGAATCTCTCAATTGGAAGGAGCAATGATGCTAATTCAAATCAAACTCATAATCAAAGAGATGAGTTGAAACAAAGGAGTGGACGACTTGTTGCATTACAAGCCGACATTGAAATCTTTGAAAGCTTCAAAGAGTTTATTTGAAGCTTATCTTTGGTACACCTTTCATGCCTCTTTAGGAAGTTGTTTTGAGTCATGTGGGGTTGCTTCTTGTGATGCTCATTTAGCCATTGTGTTCGAAGGAAGAAAGGAAGAAAGGAGTGAGTCCAGCTCGTGATCAGTTTCTCTCAAGTCATTCTTGTCTACTGGGTTTAAAGTCAATCCTGTCAATTTGTTACATCCTTCAGCCTTGTTTTCGGAAGATATCATTTGCCAGCCTAGTGGTCTCGTTTCAACAGGAAGAGCACTCTTGTGCACCATTCTGCAAGTCAGAGGTGAAAAGGCATGGGACAATGAGAGTCTATCCAAGCTTTAGCAAGAGGGTGTGGACATGATTGGAGTTGTCAGTTGCACCTATGGTTGTTTAACCAAGGAAGCAGGTCGATGTATTCATAGACGAATGAATTGTGAGGACCATGTTTGTGTTGAGCAAGGAAATGCAGCACCTCTTCCTCACCTATGACTACAAAAGTGATGTTACATTGAGTTCACATAGTGGCTTCTTAAACTTGAGGTCAAGTTTCTTCAAGAGGGGGAGTACTGATGTAGTAGAATAAATATCTTAAGTGTATGATTAGGTGGCCTATTAGTTGTAGTTTAGTTGTAGACTTGTAGTCTATAAATAGGTGATTTAATACTATTGTACTTAGCTTTTGAGTAAAGAATATACATTGTGATTGGAGTAGAGGTTGGTTTCTCTCTCTATCCCTTAATTGGGGAGTGGTTATTGGGTGCTCCTGGAGCATGGCCATGTGGTGCTCCAAGGTGTCGTGATTGCTGGAGAAGGTAGGGCCTATGATTTTGTGTCGAATGATTGAGGAACATAGTGGGCATAGTGTATGATGATTAGTAAAAGAGTATGAACATGTGGCGCTCCAGGAGCATTGAATAAGTTTTCCTAATTGGGGCATTTGTCTTCTCTTTCTCAATTTGAGAATTGCTTTGCTTTTGGATTCCATTTTAAGTGTATATTATTCTAAATGTGCATTAGATTCTGTTAGATTATCATTAGCTCCAAAAGCTTAAGTTGTTATAGTCAAGGGCCCAACAATGCATATCAAACTCTCCAGCACCGTTTCTCATGTGCAAGTCTGTCTTGCACATGGAGATGCAATCATCCAAACATAGAGAGAAACATAATGGAAATGGGGACAAATATAGACAAAGAAACTTAAATCCAAGACCTCACTTAGCCTGAGCTTTGTTACCATATTAGATAGCTACTAGTTCCAAATGCTTGAGTTGTTAGGAGAAGGGTCAAACAATGCATATCAAACTCTCCAACAAGCTCCAACCAAATAAGGTTTACAAAGTTATCCACACAAAGAAAAAAGGATAGTAGAAATAACTCTTGTTAAGGTAATCTTGATAGATTTCGAAACAACTCACTATTGGGTGTGTTTCAATTGTTTTTGATGCAACCAAGTTGATGCAAGATTGAAATTATAATTTTCAATTGAGCCATCAAAATTATTTTCTAATTATGTTATTATACTTCTTTGTTTTTTGTATTTTTAGGGTTTTGGGGGTGAATCTTGTGGCTTCTGCTGGTATAATAATATTGGGTAGGGCTAGCCTTGTATAGTAATTACTTGTTCAGGATTATAAGGCCTAAAAAATGGCCTGTTATGGAAAAAGGAATAACTCTGAAGACGTATAAAAGTTGAATAGTTGTAGGGGCCATGCGATCTCTCTTTCTCTCTCTCCCCTCTTCTCTTTCTCTCCTCTCAATCTTTCCGGCTATCCTTCTCCTTATTTATTTATTGATTTATTTTAATCTTCATTTCTTTTCTTTTTTTTGAATTCTCTTTCTTTTCCTATGTTCTTCTCTTTCTCTCATCGCCTCTATCTCTTTCTCATGAAACAAATCAACATATTGATTTGCCCTTCTAGTTTTTTAGGACAATCTGAAGAAGTTCTTGCTACATCAGTTTTGATGTTTTGTGGAAACCCTGAAATTTTGGTTTTGTGTTGGTTGCCTAAGAAATGGAAACTGTGGGGCCATTTTTTTATGAAAATAAATTTGTTACTTTAGCATGACTTGGTTTCTAATTGTTGGTGAATTGCACTGTTTGCTAGTGGGGTGCACTTCTTTATTTTTTGAATGAAACTGAAAACAGACAGATCTTTTGGACCTGTGCTGTAGTGCCACCTAGTCAATATGTATTTCAATAACACTAAGAATTTCATGTAGTCCTTTTAGTTTTTCTAATTGCTTCACTAGGGTTTGGAACGTAAATGAGTATATTTGTGTCATCTATGTATTTGTAATATTTATGTTTTTATACAGTGCTGAAAGTTTATCGAATTTATCCAGGCACAGTACAGGAATGGTCAAAGTATTGGAGGATTGCTTACTTACTCCACCGGCAATGCAGGGCAGCCGATGAAAGCAGTTGTTCCTAATGTTATGGTCCCATCTGCAAGCAAAAATAGAGGGCCAGTGAAACCTCAGTCAAAGATGGGCTTTTATGTTGCTGATGTTGACAATCTCCAAAAAACATCTGATATAATTAAGATCCGTGCAACAAATAAGCTTCTGCATAAGGTGCAGCAAGATAAGCTCACAACTAAAAAAATGATTTTTTGCATTGGCAACATGTCGTCAAAAAAAGTATTTGCAACAACATGACAATTGCAAATGGGGGGTAAAAAATGCTGGGATGGCAAAAACATTTTGCGATGGCAAAGTTGCCGTTGCCATTTTTGGTGATGGCAAATGCTAGTTTTAGCCACAACAAAATGCTGTTGCAAAAGATATTGAAAGAAACAATTTTGTTTGGGGTGTGTTGGGTTAATTTGCCATCGCAAATAATACTTTTTTCATCGGCGATGTTGATGTAGGATTATTTATTTAGTTATTTATTTATTTTATTTTTTAAATCTAGTTATTTGCAATAACTAATATTGGAATGTAACCCACCCAAAAAAATATTGGAATGTAGAGGTTATGACTTGGCGCAATGGCAATGCTCTTTTTCCCTAGTGTTGTGGCGTGGGTTCGAGTCATGGGGTCAGCCTCTTTGTGAAGTGGAGAGAAGGCTGCCTTCATCATCTCTTACACTGCTGTAGAAGTGGGAGCTCATCTCTTACACTGCTGTAGAAGTGGGAACCTTGTGCACTGACCACAACCTTTAGGCAATGTTTGATACACTAGATTTTCTGGCACTGTTTGGGATTGGTAATCCTATGGGATTGAAGTCAGGATTGGTAAATATGTACGATAGGGGATAAGATTATATATACCATGGGAGTACTCGTACATTGATTAGGATAGGATATAACATGGGGTAAGAGGAGGATTATTTTTTACCATTGAATGGGGTGATTAGTAATACGACGGTACTACCAATCTCACTCTTTTTTCCCCCAATCAAACGCATTATTAGGGGACAACAAAAAACATGCAGGGCCCACATGGGCCCGTGGTATTATCAATCCCAATCGTGCCTCCAAGCCCTCCTCCAAACTGCTTATTAAATAGGGCCTTGGGGTTTCAATTGCATGTACTATACCTATTTAATGGATTTTACCTAAAGTTTTCTAAGTTATGGTGATCCAAGGAAGAATCTTGATATTTCAATTCAACTAGGTTTTTGGTTTATGAAACAAGTGTAGATTCTCATGAGTTTCATCTTTAGCAGTTTTTTAATCCCTATTGCAGGTTGAGAGTATGATCTGTGGAAGGGAAGTCAATCCTGACCCTGTTCAAGTGGAGAAGGCGAAGGCAATCCTCTTGGTACTTTCTGCTCCCACTTCCGTGGCATTGCTTATACTACGTTGTTCTTGGCAAAGTTACAACAGTTCATGTCTGGATTGTCATATATTAATGGTAGAACTGCTTTGTGAACTTCTAATCTACTAGGAGCACGAGGTAGCAATCCTTGAAGTGCTTGCAAAACTTGCTGATGTGTCAGATGGGGGTGAGTCGAGTCAATTATTTGTATCAATCTTGCTTCCTTTTTGACTTGTTTATCAATGCAACATGTGGACTCTTATTTGCAATCTCTCAGATGATTCTCCCAAACAATTTCAATATCATGAGGAGCGCCAGAGAATTGGAAGAGGGATGGCAACACAAAAGGACTTGTATGTATGGTCAGGTTGATAACAGACTGAGACTCCATTGATGGGTTCAGATGTAGATATATATATATATATATATATATATGGGTAGCACATTACCGCTGTACAGGCTCTCAGCATATCAGCACCTTGTTTTAGGTGTTAGTTTGTGATAGTATACTGGTTGTTGTAGGATGGTCACATTTGGGCTCAAACCTTCTGCTGAGTACCTACCCTAACACAGGTGATTACTAGAATTCCCTCAATCACACACAGTTGAAGTGTCAATTCAGTGCAGAGAACAATATGGCAATAGAAAGGCTGCTGTGTTATGGTCATAGTATCTGTGTTGTTCTTGGTTGTGGCTAGTATGGGCATATCGAAATAATGTACTGTGTTTGTAGCTAATAGCAAGCATATTTACATGATTCATGTGTGACCTCCTTAACTTCATATAATTCGTATATCACTTTACAACACATTTGCACCATTGAGGAACAGTGCGATGCGCAAGAAAGCGCGATAAAATACATGCACAATGCAAGTAAGGTGTACAAAACAATGCGATGCGCAAAATAACGCGATAAAATGCATCTTCTAAGCAAGTAAAGGTGCACAAAACAGTGCGATGCGCAAAATAGCGCGATAAAATGCATGCACCATGCAAGACTTGGCATACAGCTTATGACATAGCATTTCATTCATTTGGCACACAGCTCACAACACAACACTTTGTTTGTTTGGCACGCGGCTCGCAACACAATATTCTGTTCATTCGGCACACAGCTCGAAACACAGCACTCTGTTTATCTGGGCACACAGCTCATTCGAGCACACAGCTCATTTCGGGCACACAGCTCATCTTGGGGGCACACAGCTCATTTTTCGGGCACACGGCTCATTTAAAGAGCACATAGCTCATTTCGGGCGCGCGGCTCGTTTGGGACACATGGCTCATTCTGAACACATAGTTCATTTCGGGCACACAGCACATTTTGGGGCACACAGCACATTTGGGGCACACAGCACATTTTCGGGCACACAGCTCATTCTTCGGGCACACAGCTCATTTTCGGGCACGCAACTCATTTTTGGGCGCACAGCTCATTTCTGGGCACGCAGGTTATTTTTCAATTTTTGAACACCCAGCTCATCATTTTTTCATTTTGAACACACAGCTCACTCACTTCATTTTGAACACGCAGCTCACACATTTCAATTCTGAACACGCAGCTCATACATTTTCATTTGCACGCAGCTCATTCTTAATTCTAAACACGCAGCTCATAAATTTTCATTTTTGAACACACAACTCATTTATTTCATTTTGAACACGCAACTTACACATTTCAATTCTGAACACGCAGCTCATAAATTTTCACTTCTGAACACAGCTCATTCACTTCATTTTGAACACGTAGCTCATACATTTTCATTTGCACGCAGCTCATTCTTAATTCTGAACACGCAGCTCATAAATTTTCATTTCTGAACACACAGCTCATTCACTTCATTTTGAACACGCAGCTCACACATTTCAATTCTGAACACGCAGCTCATACATTTTCATTTGCATACAGCTCATCCTTAATTCTGAACACGCAGCTCATAAATTTTTATTTCTGAACACACAACTCATTAACTTCATTTTGAGCACGCAGCTCAGACATTTCAATTCTGAACACGCAGCTTATATATTTTCATTTGCACGCGCTCATTCTTAATTCTGAACACGCAGCTCATAAATTTTCATTTCTGAACACACAACTTATTCACTTCATTTTAAACACGCAGCTCACACATTTCAATTCTAAACACGCAACTCATACATTTTCATTTGCACGCAGCTCATTCTTAATTCTGAACATGCAGCTCATAAATTTTCATTTCTGAACAAACAGCTCATTCACTTCATTTTGAACACGCAGCTCACACATTTCAATTCTGAACACACAGCTCATACATTTTCATTTGCACGCAGCTCATTCTTAATTCTGAACACGCAGCTCATAAATTTTCATTTCTGAACACACAGCTCATTCATTTCATTTTGAACACGAAGCTCACACATTCCACTTTGAAGACGCAGCTCACACATTTCAATTTTGAACACGTAGCTCATAACACAACACTGCTCGATCTGAACACACGGCTCATAACACAGTATTCTTTTAATTTTGAACGCACAGCTCATTCTGAACATACAGGATGCGATGTCGGAACTTGTAGAAGTTGAAATAAACTTAGATATCTGACATTTTTCCTTTTTTCTTTTGCTTCGGAGTCTGGAACCTATATAGCTTCAGATAGGTCCTGGTTTACTGTTCCCACATGACCCGGGTTGAACCCTGCAATTTTTGAAAGAACAAAATCTTGTTTTGCACAAATATGGAGAACGGCACGGCACTTTGAGCACGAAACGATTTTTTGAAATTGAGAGTGAGAATAAGTTCTCAACTGGTATTGAGCCTACGACTGAACACAACACACCACGACTCAACAACAAAGAGAAAGACAAGGTAAGACAACCTAAACACATCTATAGACACCCAAAACAACTCAAAACAAGAATCGAGACAAACAAAATGACTGACACGACACACAGACGTGTTCCAATAGCAAGAGACCTCTCAGTGCACGAGGAGCCAGTTTCTTCGGGTAGTATTCTCCACCCTTTCTTATTTGTGATTCTCACATCACTCGGCCCTCAAGCTCGGTTTTTCTCTCAAAACCCTTTCCTCGCTTTTCCTCTCAGCGCACATCTCTCTATTCTTTAATCTCTCATTTTTCATCCCTTCCCAGGGTAGTTGATGGATAAACAGAAAGTTGCGGGCTCTTGCCCCTAGCATTCTGCTAGATTCTCTTCTTCTTCTTACAACAGTGAACTTTCCCATAGAGGGGTTGCACTACAACTGGGTGTGTAGCAAATCTGCAGCTGACATCGGTTGACGATGTTCTGCTAGGGAGTTTGGACATGATCAAATGTGTCCAGTTCATGCTTCGCACTTGGCCTAATACCTCGTTGCTTGGAGGATGTTGAGAGCTTTCAGTCCTTTGTTGTTAGCTTCAGTTATGCCCTTTTCTGGCAGGTAGAGTGCCCTTCTAGCAAGTATGTTAACAACGGGGAAAAGACAGAACACCTGACTCACCTGTGCCCCTAGTTCATTATTTTGACCATTTTTTTTTTTTTTTGATTTTCTACTAAAACAATTTTGACCAATATGAGAGTTAGATTAACACGCTTGTTCGATTTTCTAATTTGAAATCATGCAATTCAGGTTATGAGCACTAAAAATTTTCCTTTTTTGGGTCCAAGAAATGGTCCAATTTTGAAAAATGAAATACTTTTCGAGAAAATCAGTCAACCTCAGTAAAAATTCTCAAAAACTATTTTTGCAAATGGTCACTGCTCAACGAGCACGGAACCTACTCTCGAGATGCACAACCTCAGATCCGAAGGAGAATTGCCCCTTGTCTGAACGGCACTGCATGGCAATGGAAAGTTGCCCCTTGTTTGAATAGCACCGCAGCGCACTGAATGACAATGGAAAGTTGCCCCTTGTTTGAATTGCACCGCAACACACTATAACCAGTTCCTATAGTGAAGATCACAACCGAACTCTTGGATACAGAAATGACAAAGATGACTAAAGCCATCACATGGACACAGTCGAATTTGAAGTGTTTTACGGCTGGACTTCAGAATGAAGTTGCCTACATATCCCAAACATGGGAATCAAGCCTTACGTAGTTCGGCGGTAAGGCACACTCGGGTATTTAACCTCTCCTTTTGCGCTCTAACTTTTGCCAAGGCCGCCCTTCCGGGTTTTTAACCTTGCGAGCTTTGTTCTTCTTTTCTTTTCAATTCTTTTAATTTCTTTTTTCATCTTTTCTTTGCATTTTTCTTTATTTTCTTCCTTTTTTTTCATTCTTTGCATTTTTCTTTTTCTCTTTTTTCATTCTTTTCTTTTTTTTTTCCTCTTTTTTTCTTTTTTCATTCTCTGCTTTGCTCTAACTTTTGCCTGGGTCGCCCTTTCGGGTTTTCGGCCCAGCGAGCCTCTCAAGGGTAAAAGTGTAGCTTTGTCCATGTCAAATTGTTTGAGATCTCAAAGCCATATGAATCCAAGAGAGTGGTTGTTGTTCGCTGATGATGTAGAAGTCCATCCAATGGGGGGCTGAATTTGCCCCTAGTGTTGTGGATAGGAACTTGACCGTCTTTCAGCAATACTTTCTTCTTTCCTCCCTTTGGGGATTTGGCATTCTTGCCGATCTTCGTTAGCTTGAGAAGTGACTCATCTTTCGCTCTTTGAGCACATCTGATATTTTTGCCCCTAGTTCGAGGGGCGCTTCTAATCTAGCTTCGCAAGCTTTCTTTTGATCATATCTAACCTTCTTGCCTCTAGTTCATGGGCTGCTTCAAATCTGGCCACACAGGCCTTACATTGTGGTTGACCGTGGAACATTATGAATCTAAGTTCAAGTTTTGAAGTAAGAGGTCGAGCCTCGAGGCTGAGAGCGATCTTAGGCTGCACAATCTCAAGAGCGATTCCACATAGGTCTTCGCAGGACGGCGCAAAACATTTTTGAAATTTTTTAAGAAAGCGGCTAGTCACTTGCATTGAAGACTATGTAGAACCAATCTGGATGAAGCCAGGATCCTTCTCAGTACTCACATTAACAAACATGATTTCATTCATCAAGGGCTTAGCATGCCTCTCTTTCTCTCAATTTGATCAAATTTTGCAAATCCCGAGAAATTCCTTCCTCTTCGTTTTCACCGCAGTGTTTGAAAAAGTTTTGAAAAACTTAGGTCAATGCAACAATTTCAAGGCACAGAAGGGCAGGTGAAGAGCACTACCGTTCCATTCAAGTTTTCTGGCACAACTGGCGCAAGGCAGAAGCAAACACAAGAGTGTGAAAATCACTGTTGTTTTATTTAGATCTTCTGGTGTAACTGGCTCCAAGGCAGAAACAGACTCAAAAGAGTGTAAAAGACAAACACAAAACAAGAGAGCGATGTCCGAGGTAACACCCCCGGAATCACCCGACTTCTGTGCAACAGGACCGACTCGATATAACAAGACAGACCCGATTGACATAGTATAAAAAGATTGACTATGTACAAGACAACAAAACTGACTGAATACCCGAGTCAAAAAGTACAAAAACTAGCATTCGTAAATGCTCAAAATAGTGCGGGCCATACGCCACATCTGAAGCAAACTGAGGGCCGCCCGCAAGTGATTCAACCCCTCTGATCACATTACATTATCTTCGAGATTCACAAATCCGGTGACAATAGACTTTGCTGAGCTTGGTGGGAGGACAACCCCGTTGTCAAACAAATTCCATACTTCGTGGCGAAGACGGAAGCAATTATCGGTGTTATGACCGGTTTGTTGATGGTACGCACAGTACTGGGTAGTATCATGCGTAGCCGGAAGAGGATTCGGAAGAGGCCGACGCTCAAGGGGTTTGAGATGGCCTTTTTCAACCAGGATTTGAAGAGCCCTGGACAAGGGCATATAGAGGGCATGGAAGACCCTGCGACCTCGGGGTTGGTACTTCGAGGTTTGTGGATTTTTGCTGGGCGCACTAGCGAAAGGGTCAGCAGGTGCTGGCTTGGTTTGCCGATCTCTTCCGAGTGCAGGATTAGAGCTCAAAGGATCGTTTCTAGTACGACGGCCCTTCTCTTGATTTGCCCCTTGACTCAGACTGCTCTCATTCTAAGTGGCAAAAATGCCATCCACAATTTGTACAATAACTGTGATTGCTTGCTGTTTGTTCAGCCCCTCGACTTTCAAACCCTCAATAGCCCACCGAAGGTGTTCATGGGGAGCAATGTCCGCCCCAACCTTGTTCTTACCACTGGCCTTGTAACAACCCACATTTTTGTCCTAGTCATGCTGCATGCATTTGTATGTTTTGCCATGTTAAGATTGCTGTAGCAACCCATATTCATGTTGTAGTCATGTTCATGTTCACTTGCCCAACCTTGCGTTACTAAGTTAGCATCCCTGAATCTTGTCTTGCCTTGTGTTTATGTGATTTGTTTAAGTGTTGCTCGCATGCTTTGCTCCTTCCTTGATGTGAAGCCTAGGTCACGCCAAGTCTAAGTTATGTTAACCGAAGTTATGCCAAGCCTAGGTTATGTTAAGCCTAGATCATTCCAAGCCGAGGTCATCTTCAGTCTAGAAGTATCTTGGAACCCCTTCGTTTGACCTCCACCTTTGCTTTGACATACTGGCCGAGATGTCATTATCTAGGCCGAGGTGTGAATCACCAAGGCCGAGATGTGTATTATCTAGGCCGAGATGTTACCTTTGCACCTGAGTGATCTTGTCCGGGAGTGGTATGACCTAGACTGAGGTGTGGCACATCTAGGCCAAGGTGTGGCACAGCTTAGTCAAGTGTTGTCCTTCCTAGACGAGGTCATTGTCACCTTAGTTGCCGAAGCCTTGTCCTTAGCCGATGTCATCACTTGCCGGAGTGCCTTACCGAGTAGCTTGTTAGATACGCTTTGTCATTGCTTTGTCTTGTCATATCACCTTTTTGAAGAGAACCAATCGGCCATTGCCACGTGTCCGAGCTGAGAGTTAAGTCAGCCGGCAGAGAGAGAAACCCATCATTTGTTGTAGTTTGTTTTGAAGAGAAGAGAGAGAAGCACTAGAAGAGGGAGAGGAGTTCTTGAGAGAGAGTGGATTTCTAAGCTTGATTTCTAGAGATCGAACCGTTAGATCCGCGTTCTAAGGTTAGATTCTTAATCTGCTCTTGTCGTTCTTTATGTTTATGTTATTGCATTGCATGATTGAATAGGATTTGTAAGCCATGCATTGCTTTGAAGTTCGGTTTTAGAAAGAGAAAATAGCATTCATGTGTTCTTCAAGTAAAGTTATGTTTTGATCCGAAAGCTCATGCCAAGATCCATGATTTTGTGTTTGTTTTCACATGATTTTCAAGCATGGGTACCTAAGTCCATGTGTTCGAACTCATAGCATGAAATCCCAGATTTTGTAAATAAAGAAGTTATGATTTTAGCATCCATGTTCTTCATGATCTTCATGTTCATGTTCTTCCTGTTCTTCACGGGTGGAAACCCAGATCTCCAGACCTCACTTCCCGAGGTGTAGTCGCTGAGATCACTCTCAGCTAGACCTCACACTTAGGCCAAGCATCGTATCTCACCTTGGCCTACCTTGCATGATCACTTACACCTTTAGTTTGTCTTGTGCTCACCTCGGCGTGCAGCCGCATGCCGAAGCCTAGGTAGCCACACCTCGGCCAGGAGGTGTGGGACCTCGGCATAGACCTGGTTGGTACCCAGCATGTCTTCCTGACATGTAAAGCAGTGTTTTGACTTCCAGCATATTTTCCGAGATCATTTGCATGTATGAAAGACTTGTTTTGAGATGTATGTTCAGTATGCTTGCCATGTGTTTGTAGGACTTGGACCTTTGCCTTGGCCCCGACGTCCCAAGAATTAATGTGAGTGGTATTTTTAATAAAGTTATGTTCTTAAGGTTTTGATAAAGCTTTGCCTTGTTTTGATAAAAGTATTTGTTAAGCATGAATGATATCCCTATTTTATGTATCAAGTATAAGCTTTGTTTTGAATGGCAATGTATCAAGTAAGCTTTGTTTTGACGACATTTTCGGAAAGTCCCTCGTGCTGGAGGACTCTAAACTTTTGCAGCACCCTTGATTTGCACCCAAGTGTTAAAGGGCTACGGGCTCTTGTAACATAGGTCCCTTGTGCTGGAGGACTCTAAACTTGAGCAGCACCCAAGTGTTAAAGGGCTACAGGCTCTTATAACATAGGTCCCTTGTGCTGGAGGACTCTAAATTTGAGCAGCACCCAAGCGTTAAAGGGCTACGGGCTCTTGCTTGGTCTTGTTTTGCCACTGGCGGTTTACCGCGTGGGTCTTGTAAGTAAGTAAGTAAGTTTTGAAGGACCAAGGTTATGCCGAGGTTATGTTATAAGATTTGATGTATGTTAAGTATGTAAGTTTTGTAAGATCAAGTTTGATGAACAAGATTTATCTCATGTTTTGTACAAGCTATGATAAGTATGGTTTTGACAAAGATATATTATGTATTGTTTTGAAAGACCTCGGGAATCATTCATTTAACCCTTTTATTACTTATACCATTCACTGAGTATCCAAGCTCACCCTCCCTATGTATATATATAGGTAACAAGCCAGAAGTCGGCTACGCCGAGATGTGTGTTTTGTATGCATGTTATGTCGGCAGTGAGGATGTCAGCAATCTTGAAGCTTTTGTATTTGAACATGTCGGCTTGAGAAGCCCTTTTGTTAAGATGTAATATGTATTTTTGTACTTCATTTCTATATGTATTCAAGTTGTAAAGTTATGTAAAGATGTATGCCATTTCATTTGACTTATGCACTGCTCTTATGGACCACTTGTATTTTAGATTATTGCTTCCGCACTTGTGAGCCCCCTGTATCTATACTCTGATTGTGTGTGAATTTTGGAAGTTGGCCTTCGGTAATCACGGATTACTGGCCATCACGGCACCAAACTACTAGGGGCGGTTTGGGGTCGTGACAGGCCTCTAGTTTGCCAGGAGACTGGCCTTCTTCCAATGCAGCTAGTCTCAAGATTGGGGAGCCCTTTAGTGTGAAATCCCTGGTAGGCGATGTGGTTGATGATGGAGCCAAAACTCCACAGGCTAAATCTGCCACTATTCTCTGAAGATCTTCAATCATCCTCATCAGCTCAGAAGTGGTGGGTTCACGGGTTTGAGATGATTGGGATTCCGAGACTAGATGTGTGGTAGGTGCCCTAGATGGGTGTTACATTTCGACATCGGTCTCACCCTGCATGGCGATTCCCTGGTTTAACGCTGCTACCATGGCCATAACTTCTTCCGAACTCTGTGCCATCACGGTCTGCTAAGTTTGGACGAAGGTGATGCAACTGGTGACTGACGGATCAGATGAACCAGTAAGCGTTGACTGGCCTTTCTTTAACTTGCCTCAGCGAAGGAAAATACTGGCTGCTCTGAATTGAATCTCTGAACTGAAAAAGAAAACCTGCAGCATCTCAGCCCAATTTTACCAGAACAGATATAAGCATAACTGAATAACTGTATTCGATCACTGATCACTGCTCCCCAAATTACTGCCCCAAAACTGAATCTGATACCTGCAGATATAACTGATTCCCAAATACTGATTCCCGCAGGCCTGATACCCAGACTTGCAAACTGACACGTGTAACCTGTAGAGACACACTCTAACAGCACATAGCAAGCAAGTGAGAACCAAAAACACCCCTATGGAGGGGTAGGGTTTCTCTATCCTAGTTTGTCAGAAGCTAGGGTTTCACTACGCACACAACGGTTCCAAACAACCTATAATCGGGTAAGCAACCTGTCCTAGTTTGGGATGGTCACTATGGATTCCGATTATGCACTAGGTCGAATGGTCAAAAAGGGTGCCCCAGTAAAAATCGGGGTTTGTGTTCCCATCGTGGTAGAGCCCGTAACCGGTCAGCCTTATGGCACGCTTCTCAAAGCGAGCCTCTGGCAAACCATTCAGGAATAGCAGATGGCAAACACGGTATCCTAGGCGCACCAAAGCACATGCATTGCAAAGAAACACATAAGTGCAAACAAAACAAGATATCATGAGTTCGAGTCAAGTTCTCTAATTCCCCAGCAGAGTCGCCAGAAACTGTAGATGTCCCCGAACGTCCTAGGAGGGAATCCCGTTTTGTTCATTGGGGCTTACTACAGTTTGGACTCAATGTCACGGTCCTGTATCTAATCTCGCAAAGTTGAAATGCGAGATTGATATCACCAAGATCATCTGGGAAATCAGTATGAAAAATTTGATTTTTTAGTGGAGAAATCAAGTGCCAAACATGGCTGTTTGCCAGATACAGAATCACCACTAAATATTTTATTTTGCGGGGAATATTAGGGGAAACCTGACTTGTGCCCTTTAAGGCCACGTTGTCCGTCATCACCAAAGTTGCCTCGGCTCGGGAACTTGGTACGATTAGGGAGGGTTCCATGCAATGAGCCCCACTCGCCCGATCCAGATCGGGCCACTACCTAAAATGTATAGTTTTTTTGAAACCACATGCTTCTTATTCGGTTTATTAGCCCCTTACAAATTCTACGTTGATGCGACAGCAAAACAAGATAAAACTAGATCGCTATTTGGAACAAAGCATTGCATATCGTTTGTTTGGAAAATGATTTGAAGTTTTGTACTCGCAAGTAGGCTAAATACGAGTTTCGACATTATCCAACTTCAAGCCAACCCACCCTTCCCGCACAGGCATTCAGGTAGGTATGCCACATAAGCACATAGCCTCATGGTAAGCATGCTATCATGGCAGTTACTCACACACATGCAAGGATGCTAAAGCATAACCACTTACCGAGTACTCCGAGCCAAAGAAAGAAACTAATTAGAAATCATGCATGAATCCTAACTATACTAAGAATGCCTAATGCAACACATGCAAAAATACAACTACGATAGGCTCGGCTATTCTAAGATAGCATATGAGATGCAACAATCGATACATGTATTCAACTTGGAATTGAAATGCAATGCAGTTAGCATGATGCGCCGAGCCCGGTGCATGCAAAACAGATGAATGGATGCGAACATATGAGCATAAGGATGCTAATTTAAACGTACCCTAAAACTAACCATCATAAGCTGGTAAATAAAAGGAAGAAAGACGTAACGTTGGAAGACATACATCACACACACACACATACTTATTACAACATTGCCCTCCTCGGAGGGTCCGAATAAATAATACACAATCGAATGAATAACGAATTACAGCTAATTATTACACAACCCTAATTAATTAACAAATTAACTAAAATAAATAAGCTAGCATGCAAAACATATGAAATGGACTGCCTCAGCTCGGTCTTGAATGATAAGGAATGCATGCATGCTCGAGTCGCCTTGTCGGAAAATCCATCGCGATGCCCCGATTTGCATCTGTTTGCAACTGGTCCCAGAACACTGTACAAAACTCCAGAAGACTGAAACTCCACCATGCTGTAGGGATACTACCGACCAGTTTTTGCTGTTGTTTTCCGGTTTGCTGTAACAGAGAGCAAGAAAATGGCATGGCAAAGTATTTTCAACATATGTATGCATGACCACTCTCCCCGTCATTGCGTAAGCTCTAGGGAGTGTAGTACTCGATCCTCGTGCCACCAATCACGCATCTCGATGCATGATGGCCGAGGAGTCGAATTGCATGACTCAATGTGAAATGGATGCACAAATGAACACAATAAGGCCTAAACTCCATCATGGGTAATCAAGAGTGTCAGCGACCGAGAATCGAATCACGTTTCGTCACTTTGAGTACGAAACGTCCCTTATTTCCCGTGTTTGGACTAAACCCTACTCCAAATAGTGTGTTTGGTAACGTTTACGTTTTCAGTTTATATTTACAAAAATTTTATAAACTGGTTTTTGTTTTTTTTTTTTATTTTTTTTTAGAAAAACATAAACTACAAACGCGTTTGGTAATTGTCAAAATGTTTAAAAAAATTTAAAAATATAAAAAAGAGTGAGAAATGGCAAGTGGTGGCAGAAGACGGTGGTGGAAAGTGGTGACGGTGGATGGTGGGTAGCTGGTGGTGGCGGGTGGTGGTGGGTGGCTGGGTGACGGTGGTGGGTCGTAGCGAGTGGGTAACGGTGGCAGGTGGGTGGGTGACGATGGCGGGTGGTCGGTGGTGGCGAGTGGGTGGTGGTGGTGGCGGGTGGTGGTGGCAGGTGGGTGGTGGATGGCGGGACCAAAATTCGCATATGAATTTACAAAAATTACACCAAAGTGATATGCATGATATAAAACTCTTAAACAATCTTAATGTTTATGTAAAAGTCATAAAAATGAATATGTTTCATATGTTTTGCAAATATTTGATTAGGTAAGATTTGAAATATATATATATATATATATCAATACAGATTCAATATACACATGTCCATACTTCACAATTTTCATAAAACTACCAGATCTAAATTACTTTTTTTATTTTTTTTTTATTTTATATAATACAATTGGAAGCAAACTATCAATACTCAAACAGTATGTACTCGTTACATTGAAAAAGTTTGCTTGAAATTACTAAAGCACAATTTTGAGATGCAAAAACATCATTCAGTAAAAGAAATATTAATTTATTCCTTATCATTATATAAAATAATTTTACTGAAATAATCTGTCATGATTTTGATTCTAGTATAAACTTGCTCTGATACCACATGTAAGATTTTAGGATCTATATACTAGAAATCAAAACAATATGAATATATATAAACTCAGATACATAGGGTGTGTTTGGTAACGTTTACATTTTCAGTTTATATTTATAAAAATTTTATAAACTGGTTTTTGTTTATTTTTTGTTTATTTTTAGAAAAATATAAACTACAAACGTGTTTCGTAAATGACAAAATGTTTAAAAAATTTTAAAAATATAAAAAAGAGTGAAAAATGGCAAGTGGTGGCAAGTGGCGGCGAAAGACGGTGGTGGAAAGTGGTGACGGTGGGTGGTGGGTTGCTGGTGGTGGCTGACGGTAGCAGGTGGGTGGGTGATGGTGGCGGGTGGTAGCGAGTGGGTGGTGGTGGTGGTGGTGGCCGGTGGTGGGTGGTGGTGGCAGGTGGATGGTGAGTGGTGGTGGCAGGTGGTGGGGGCAGGTGGGTGGTGGGTGGTGAGTGGTGGTGGCAGGTGGTGGTAGGGAGTGGGGGGTGGTAGCAGAAGACGGTAGTGGAAAATGGTGGCAGGAGGTGGCTAGTGTTGGGTGGAAAAAAAAAAAAAAAAAAACTGAAAACCCAAAATGGAAACACATTTTTTGTGTTTTCATTTTTTGGCCAAATTTATAAACTGAGACCACTGATTTATAAATCAAAAATTTTACCAAATAAGTTTTTATTTGAGTTTTTTAAATTTTTGTAAATATAAACAGAAAACTGAAAACGTAAGTGTTACCAAACGGCACCTATGCAACAACTAGAATGGCATGGCATGCCAACACAATGCAACAACTACATGCAATCCTAAACGAAATGCAACTAAGACATGCAAACATGCAAGGAATGACATGCAAAGGTGCAACTAGCATACGCAATGCTATAAACTACGAATGGCGTACTCAATGCACATGACGCTATATGGCATACACAACGCACATATGACGATGGACATACACAAAGGCATAATCAAGGCATATACAATGCGACGATTAAGCATGCGACAACATGGACATGGCACATACAATGCAAGATGGACTTAAACTAAAATAAATGGGCCTCAGCCACACTCAAATCAGTGGCCAAACATGATGAAATTAGGCAACAAAAACACATGCAGATATGCACAAATGCAAAGGACCAAACCTAAGGCACCAAATGCAACTCTACCAAAGCATGGCAAGGGATGAAATATGGCATACAATCACACATTTTCCAATTCTGAAATGACATGCAAGATGGTCCCGAATCATGTAAACACCTCACATAATGCATGCTAGATGGCCCAGATACGGAAACTAGTGAAGTGCATTACACTAGAGGTACACAAAGCAATGCTCAAATGACCCAACCAACCCCAAACAGTCCCTATGCATGTCCAAGACAGTGAGAAAATAGTCTAAAATGATGGCTCGAAATGCATAGAAATGAAGCTCATGCAATGGTCCATAAATGAGGTCTTCATGCGCAACTCTCAAACACGTTTAAAGAATGGAAAACATGGGAATATGGCACAAGTATAGGCTCTGAAATGACATGCTCAATGGCCCCAAAACATGAAAACACCTCAGTATAAGCATGCAATAGGCTTCAAAACTCAAGGCTAGGCAAGGGTATTACACTACAACCATGCATAGCAAGTATCATTCGGTCATTTCATGAGCACTCCCGCTCCCCCGATCAAAAATCGGCCACTACTAAGCATGATATCCATCATATCGACCATGTAGGCCATTAAAAACATGAGTCTAAGGCCAGTCCAAAACATACACAAAATCAGTATCAGCAATGGCCAAAAAAGTGCAGAATCAAAGACTTCAAAATTAGTATGCTCCTAATACAAGCTAGTGAAAAAGGGTTTTACACTAAACCTAAGTTATGAACCATTCAAGGAGGTCACTAAACCAGAATATCAGTGAGGCTATGACATGCCAAATTTAAAGCCCAAAAACTCATTTGAAACATGGTTCAATGCCATGCAAGATATGACCATCCCTTTGAGAAGCTATGAAGAGGTTGTTCTAAAACACATGCAAGATGGCACACCCAATATGGAAAAAAAGCTCTGGAAAGATCCTATGCAGTCCTAAAACTCACCAAAATGTCCTGAATACAAGGCCTTGGAGGTGTGCAAATGAAGGCTCCTTTTGTAAGGCTCTAAAAAATGCCAGTAAACTAAGACAAAAGGAGGGATGGAGGGTTCACCCCTCTCTGACTTTTGGCACCTCCAGAACATGCATGCTTAGCCACTAAAAATTCCACTTGGATTTCAATGGCTTAGAGGCCAAACAAAGGTCAATTTTGCAAAGCACCTAATGCGTGCTCAAAATAAGGTAAAATGATAGCAGTAACTTTAAGGGGGGTAGAGATACCCCCAATAGAAAAGGATCTTAAGAAAACATGTTAAGGATCCTCTAAAATAAGACTTTTTTTTTATTTACACCGGAAGCTTCAAAAATGTGCAAGTATGGCTAAAGATGGAGCAAAATAAAGCTCAAAAGAGGAATATGAGGTTTACCCTTGTTAAATTGCTCTCAGCAACTCCTCTAGCAGCTTTATGACCAAAAATTGCAGCTCCTTTAGGGACTTCCCAAGACCCTCCAGAAGCTTAGTTTGGTGTTGGAGGTTTAGGCTAAGAAGGTCTAGTGGCAAGGAAGTGCAAGAATCTTAGCACTTTTAGTGCTTAATGATACCGAGATTTATAGAGAGAAAGGTATATATTTGCAACTTAGACCAAAATTCTTGTCATGAACCTTTTCCTAATAGGGAGAGGGTCTCCTCCTATAGACAAAGGGTTCCTAAAGCTTTCTCAAAGAAGCTAAAAAACAAGCTTGAAGATCTCCATACACAATGGTGGCTAATTTTGGAGATCTCTATTCTGTGCCTTCCAGACCTGCCACAACTGGCAACAACTCATAGTGACGAAAGCAGTTGAGGAGCTGCGTTTTTTTTTTTTTTTTTTTTTATCCGACCAGTTCAGCGTGGTATTCGGTTCCGACCACTCCCCGTTCGGCCAACTCAGTTCAAAATGTCAACCAAAGTATGCGTTATAGTGGTCGGCAGCCCCCATTTTAATGGTCTCCCAACTGAGTGCAAAAATGCTATGTGGTATGTGAAATGGAGACCAGCAAATGTGGCCTCTAAAAACCATATTGATTTACCAGCTTCCGACCAATGAAAAATCAATCTGATGGGAGAAAAGTGGTCTCCAAGGAGAATAAGGTGATCTTCCACCCTATGTACCACCTCCCAAACATTGAAAAACAAGGTCCATGCCGGAAAATGAAACTCAAGACTGTATGCAAAACGAGGGGTTCGCGTTTGGTTCAAATACGCACAGCCGGGTGCCCCAATAAAACAGTGTTTGTTAAGCACTGAATAGTGCGCTACGACCACAAAGGTGGTCTCCCGTGTCCACATAATGTCCCTCTATATAGTAGTATTAACAAAGGCGTTGTAGCCAATAAAACCGTGCCAAACGGAGAAAGTATAGCTGGTCTCGATAACCGAGGCGCACACCGACGACATCCGAAAACTGAAACTGTCTTCCAAACGCGTAACAGTGGCCTGCGACTCATGAAAAGTAGGCCTACATCCACTTTGAGAGATGGTCTACAAGATCTCTCCCTTTCTTCCGAAAGAGAAAACAAAGACTGGTTCGCAAACCGCAGTGCAAATGCACAAAAGTGGGTCCCGAGCGTCTGAAGTAAGGCTCTAGTCCCAAAGAAACTCCGAAACTTTTATGATACGGAGCAACAACAAGCACCATCAACCGAGTGCTCAACTTTGGTGACGTCATTCTGAGTCTTAAGATCGGCTTGTTAAAATATGGGATGTCTATTCCAGATGCGTGATAGTGATAGTAGTAGTTGTTGTTTGTATTTGCATTAGTGGATTATCCTGAGAATTTGTGAAGTGGTTGGCCTGCTTAATTATGCTAGCGTGCTGGTCGTTGTGGGCTATTTGAGTCGCCATGCCTTTTTTACGAGAGTTTTTAAGGCCTATTTTCCAAATAATTATGTTGCGACTAATCTTGCTATACACAATAAAGAGTCACACTTAATAATTACTTAAAAGGGATAATGTGAGAACCTTAATGATGAAAAACTAAGCTATCAAAATGACCAATCAACATCATAACTCTACGAAAGATTCTTCTAGACTCGCGGAGTTTAAGGTTTACAAAAGAGGAAGGCATTTAGATGAACGCAACCCTCTTTATGCCCAATCCAAGATTTAAGGCTCTACTCACTTTTCTATTTTATGATTTCTAGTGGCTTAATTATTTCATACAATCGTATTTTAAGCCTAACAAGACCCTAATCTTAATCCATTTCAAACTATTATGATTTATATAAATAAAAATGATAATGTTCATATTATTTATAAGTATTAAAAAAAATTAAAACATAATTTTCAAATTAAAATATTGATTTCCAATAAAAAGTGTGGATTTCATCAATCCATCTAACTATGGCTAATAAACCCACTTATATAATGTGAACAACACCCACTAAAACATTCAAAACAAACCAGTTTTGCAAGAAAAGCATTTAACTTGAATTATTTTAAATTTGGACTATGCAAGAAGCACAAGCACATGCTATTGGAATTTACTACATGACTTAACCCAGTTGTTCCATCTTTTTGTGTCGTACATGCAATACATAAAAACAAATTTATGACCTAGACTGCAAACTAATTCATTACAATATATGAACATTATGGGCCTAGTTTGCAGCTACTAAATGATACATTATGCATAAAAGCAAATAAACACATTAAGAGTAATTAATGATGTCTAAAAAATACCTAACTATACATGATCAATTCAAATCGCAGCCTAACACATGGATTTCTACATGATTTAAAATTTAATAACCAAACATTGTGTTGCTCTAATTGAAAAAAAGAATGAATAAGCATGCAGAAAGAGATCAAGAAAACGAATAAAATATATGAACTATTGCGATTGATCATGTTATCCTTAACAACCCTTAATGGACGATTATATTTGAAAAGGAAAACAAAATAGGGACTTGAAATAACCAAAAGATAGAACTGATTACTTCCTGTTTTAGAGAAAATATGTCCCAAGATATTATGCGAGGAAAGAAACCTTTTTTTTGCCCTTAAGCCAAGCCTCTCTCAATGCAAGGGTTGTTGATTATAATCAGGTCTCCAAGTCCTTATGGATATTTTTTAAGTGTGTTTTAAGGTCTGCTATTGAGTGGGATTTTCAGAGTTAGAGGGAAAGGAGGAGGATTTCTTATCTCTCAATGCTTTTCAACATGCTCTCGACAAATGCTTCAATTTGATCACCCCTTGAAAAAGGGAGAAAGGGTGGCTTTTATAGCACTCCTAACTTGTGAGAGGAGGAAGCCAGTTATA
>NW_021025123.1:402481-465284 GCF_004153795.1 Camellia sinensis
GTTGCATTTATTTTCTGTATAGAAATAACTGCTTTGGGTTATCGGTGGAGGATAGTCTTAATTGTTATAGACAATGCATGATGATTAGGCAAACGGAAACTAATCAATGGAATGTGTCATGGAATTTGACGGTTGATAGAATACATTAATTGTATGTATTGAGTGATTGTATATAGAACCATTGTGTTTGTATACGTTATGTGTAGAGGAGGAGATGGGGGATGTACTCCGCGGTTTAGGGGTAGATGGGGGATGTACCTCTAAACCGGATAGTGTTGGGAGAAGATAGGGGATGTATTGTGTTGATACAGCTCATATGCTTGTCAGATATTGTGTTGATACAGCTTATATGCTTGTCATTGGAAGTGTTGATACAGCTCATATGCTTGTCATGGGAAGTGTTGATATAGCTAATACGCATATCTGTTGAAATGTGAATATAGCTTGTATGCTTATCTGTTGAGATATTGATATAACCTGTGTGTTTATCTATTGTAAAAATGGAAAATGTTTAATATGAGTCTTTGTCTCATATAAGTGGTTGGCCAGGTTCTGAGCCATTGATGGAAATTGCGAAATTTAAAAGAAATGGAAATGGATTATGAATTGGTTTATGAAAATTGAACATTTATCAATTGCTAATGTCTTAGTCATTGCTCATACTGTGTTTAACATATTTCTACTGGGCTGTGGCTCACCCTATATGGGAATATCATTTTCAGGTACAGGTAGCATGCCACCTCCAAGGACATAGCTTGGGAGGCTAGAGACGGACATACTTTTGTCGTTTTACTTTTTGATGTATTACATGTAAATTCAAGCCAAGGGCTTAATGTGTAATGAGTTAGTACTCTTTTGTTGTAACCAAGTGTTAACTTGGAAAGCTGTAAGCCCATAGGGCATTTGCTTTTGTTGTTAACATGTAATACTTATGTAATGGAATTCTGATAAATGGAAGAATGTGGAACTTTTACATATCAACGCATGTCTTATTTGATGGTATTAATGTTATTTTTTTGAGGGCGTTACACAAACAAAGGTCAATGCAAAGGCCCTAATGCATGGCTCAAAATAAGGCAAAATGAAGCATGCAAGGGGGTAGATGACCCCCAACAGGAAAAGGATCTTAAACAAACATGTTAAGGACCTCAAAATAAGACTTTTTTTAGTTTACACCGAAGCTCAAAAATGTTTTCAAGTATGGCTAAAAGATGGAGCAAAATAAAGCTCAAAAGAGGGAATAGGGTGTTACCCTTGTAGCTCAGCAACTCCAGCAACTTATGGACCAAAAATGCAGCTCCTTAGGATCTCCCAAGACCCTCCAAGAATCTTAGGTTGGTGTTGGAGGTGTTAGGCTAAGAGGTTGTGTGCAAAAGGGCAAGAACTTAGCACTTTTTGAGCTTGAATGTAGAGATATAAAGAGAGAGGTATTGTATGCCTTAGACCAAAATTCTAAACCTTTTCCAATGAGGGAGAGGGTCTCTCTTATAGACAAAGGGTCCAAAGCTTCTCAAAGAAGCTAAAAAATAAGCTTGAAGATCCTCCATCACGTGTATGGAGGATCCATTCTGTGCCTTCCAACTGGCACAGCTGGCAACAACTCACAGAGACAAAGCAGGAGGGAGTTGGCCGACCAGTTCAGGTGGTCGGCCGACCACTTCCCCTGGTCGGCCGACCAGTTCAAAAGGGTCAACCCAAATAAGGGTGGTCAGCAGCCCCATTTGATGGTCTCCCAACTGAGTGCAAGCTAGTGGTATAGTGGGAGACCAGCAAATGTGGCTCAAAAACCAAGGAGACCAGCTTCCTGACAAGAAAATCGGCTAATGGGAGAAAAGTGGTCTCCAAGGAGAAAAGGTGGTCTCCCACCCTTGTACCACCTCCCAAACAATGGAAACAAGGTCCATGCCAAAAACGAACCAAGACGGATGCAAAACGAGGGTTCGGGGGTCAAAACGCACAGCCGGGTGCCCCGAAAACAGGCTGTTAAGCACCGAAAGTGGCGTGCGACCACAAAGGTGGTCTCCCAGGCCACAGTGTCCCTCTAGAGAGAGGAAACAAGGCGTGTGCCAAAAACCACGCCAAACGGAGAAAGTTAAGTGGTCTCGAACCAAGGCGCACGGCCGACAACTCCGAAAATCGAAAACTGGTCTCCAAACGGGAACAGTGGCCTGCGACCACGAAAAATAGCCTACGGCCACTAAGAGATGGTCTACAAGACCTCTCCTCCCTCCGGGAGGAGAAAACAAGACTTGGTTCGCAAACCGAGGCAAAGCACAAAAGGGTCCCGAGGTCCGAGGTAAGGCTCTCAGCCGAAACTCCGAAACCTTAGAACGAGCACAGCAAGCACCATCACCAAGCGCTCAATCGGAGACGTCTGAGTCTTAAGGTTGGTCAAAAATGGGGTGTCTACAGATGGTGATAGTGATGGTAGTAGGTTGTTGTGGCATTAGTGGTATTATGGTTACGAAGGTGGTGGCTGTGGCACCAGTGGTGGTGGCTATGAGTGCCATGCCTTTTTCGAGTTTAAGGCCTATTTTCCAAATAAATGTTGGACTAACTTGCTTTAACAATAAAGAGTCACCACTTAATTTTTAAAAAGGGAATTAAGAAACCTTTAATGATGAAAACTAAGCCAATGACCAATCCATCATAACTAGAAAATTTCTAGACTCGGGAGTTTAGGTACAAAAGAGGAAGGTCATTTAGATGAACGCACCCTCTTTTGCCCAATCCAAAGATTGGCCTCTACTCACTTTCTATTTTATGATTTTAGTGGTTAATTATTTCATACAATGTATTTTAAGCCTAAAAACCCTTAACTAATCCTAAAACTATATGATTTGAATAAAAAAATGAATGTCATTTATTTTAAGTTAAAAAAATAAAACCATATTTTCAAAAATATTGATTTTTCCAATAAAAAGTGGATTTCATCAATCCATGGCTATAAACCCAACTTAAAATGAACAACACCCACTAAAACATTCAAAACAAACAGTTTTGCAAGAAAAGCATTTAACTTGAATTATTTAAAGGACAATGCAAGAAGCACAAGCACATGCTATGGAGATTACATGACTTACCCAGTTGCCCACTTTTTGTGTCGTACATGCAATACATAAAACAAATATGACCTAGACATGCAACTAATCATACAATATATGAACATAGGCCCAGTTTGAAGCTACTAAATGATACTTATGCATAAAAAGCAAATAACACATAAAGAGTAAAGATGCAAAACTAACAACATGATGATTCAAATCGAGCCTAACACATGGATTCTACATGATTTAAATTAAACTAAACATGTTGCTCTAATGAAAAAAGAATGAAAGCATGCAAGAAGAGACAAGAAAACGAATAAAATATATGATCTATGATGATCATGTTATCCTAACAACCCTTGATGACTATATATTTGAAAATGAGAAACAAAAAGGGACTGGAATAACCAAACGATAGAAGATTACCTTCTGTTTTAGAGAAAAGTTCAAGAAAATGCAAGGAAACCTTGTTTTTTTACTTGCAAGCCTCTCTCAAGCAAGGGTTGTTGATTATAGGTTAGGTCTCCAAGTCCTTAGGATATTTTTAAGTGTTTAAGGTTGCTATAAGGTGGGATTTTCAGCGTTAGAGGGGAAGGCGAGGATTTCTTTCTCTCAAGCTTTCAAATGCTCTTGAAAATGCTTTAATTTGTCACCCCTTGAAGAGGGGAGAAGGGGTGCTTTTATAGGCACTCCTAACTTGGAGAGGAAGCTAGAGAAGGCTGCTAGGGTTGAGCATCGCCCCTCTTCAATTTTGAATTGCCACTTTTACAAAGTTTTCATTTCTGTCTTTTAGAGGAAGGTGTGGCTGCACAGAGAAAGTGCAGCCACACCATGCATGTGTGGGCGTACGTGCAGCCAAGGGTCCAAGTGTTAACTTTGTAGTTTAGGTACGAGTTTGCATGGCTAGTTGCGATTTTGCGTAGCTTTTGCCTACTTATAGCCAAAGTAAGCTCAAATTGCCTTTAGATCAATGTTTTTGGTAAAATTGTTCAGTAACTTTGGAAAATATCATCAATCCAAGTGCAATCATGCTTCCCTTATATCTCGGGGTCGAAAAATCAATTTTTGGCTGAAAAAAATATTCAAAGGTATTTTGGTCATTTTTGCAAAAAGTCAGTGTTTTGGCCGAAATAGGATATGACAATAAATTTAAGCAATTTTCAACATTCTTAGGAGGAGATATTGCTATTTAATCATTGGAAGGCCTACAAGCGCTTGAAGTCTTAGGAATCAAAATAGGATGTCTATAGTGGCGACAGTCGCAAACGGTAGTAAAGTGATGGTTCTCGCGATAGTGATGGTGTGATGTTTATGAAGGTGATAGTAGTGGTGGTAAGGTAATGGTTGTGGTGGTAGAGGCAACGGTAGAAATGGGAGCGATGGTAGTAGGGTAGTGGTTCTAACAATGATGATAGCAGTGGTGGTGGTTGTGAAGGTAGTGGTGGTGGTAGTAGTGGCAACATCAAATGTAAATAAATGTTTATATTCATCAGAAGAGTTAGTCTACTAGTTGTATGTTTTGATGCAACGTTGATGTGAACCATGTCACAGTGGATATAAACACTTGGAACCATGTTGTGAATAAATGTGTTCACCATGTTGTGAATAAATATTGTGAACATTAATACCATGATAGTTTCCAAATAAAATGTGTCTTTTAGTTATAAGTTAATGTTGATGTGAAAAAAAATAGTGATGATTTTTCAAACACTTTAGCTACACCACAATACAGTGCTAGTTTTTTTTTTTTTTCATTCTTGTTTGTTTGTTTGTTTGTTTGTTTGTTTGTTTGTTTGTTTTTTATTTTAATTTAATTTATTTATTTATGTTTTTTTGGTAAGTTTGACAACTTGTAGTTGAAAACACTAATAACATGTATAGAAAGCAATGATATACTTCTCGCACACTTATATGTTTAGATGGTATATTTGGTATTGATGCATTGCATGTGCCAAACAATATGTGACAATTCGTTTCAAGCGACCGCTCAAGCGATGAAAGGACCATTCGGGCGTGGATGAGGTGCTCCCAATAGTTCGTTTTGCAAGTTAAGGGACTACTCGAGTGAACAAGTGGTCGCTTGAGAGAAGATGAGGGGGTTCCCAGTATCTCATTTTGCAAGCAGAGATACTAAGAGGTTCCATTCACCCACTCAAGCAGTCTGCACGATATCAGTCACTTAAAAAGTGACTTTTAGATCATTTTCATCACTTTTCTTTTCTCTGTCTCTAGCTCCGAAAACCCTAGCCACCTCTCTCTAGAAAACTTCCATTTCTACTTAGATTCACAAACCATTGCTTACAAAAGTTGGAGTTTGGGTAAGGATCAAGCTTTTTACTGATTGGATTGGAATTTCACGAAGAGTTCGTTGATAATTTAGCTTTTGGTTTTAAATCTTAAGGTAGGACTATTTTTAACCTTGTATCTCTTTGATTTGAAGATGATTATGTGGTGTTGCCATGACATTGATGAGTTGTTAAATGTTAGAAGTTATAGATTGAAGTTTTCTTAAAACATAGTATTAAAATGTATAAACTATTTAATATTCAAAAAACCAACAACTAGTTAAGTACACCTGCCATTTATCTGAATTGGAATAAATCATCAAATGTTTCAAGCCTACCTGCGGGTAGCAAACCATTTTCAAAAACAAGCATGAAATGTTTTGTTCCAATTCGGACGACCCGGTCTATACTTGTATGCTGTGCGCATCACATAGTAACCTAGGCTAATAACCGGAATAAGAACTCACAATGTTTTCAAAAATTGATATCGTGGTTAGTAGAGGCCGGTCTATGACCGGGCGAGCGGGGGTGCTCACGAAGTGACCTTCCCCAATCATATCCAAGTTCCCGAGCCGAGGCAACTTTGGTGATGACGGACGCGTGGCCTTTTGGCACCGAGTCAGGGTTTCCTAAATTTCCCAAAATAAAATATTTAGGTGGCGACTCTGTATCTGGCAAAGCAGTCCATGTTTGGCACTTCTTTCAAAAATCTGTTTTCTCAAAACGATTTGCCGGATTTGGACTCTTTGGTTCAGACTTAGAACCGTGACAATTTGAGAGTCCTGAGCTGTAGTGACCCCAAATGAACAGAACGGGAGCTCGTTCCTCCCGGGGCGTTCGGGGACGTCTACACACACACACCGTCTCAAAAAGAAAAATAGAACCAGGTTTTTTGTTACTGCAGTTGCAAAAGATAGGGCATTTGGTTGAAAAGGAAGATTTTTAGCGACGGTGTTCTTTGCTGTTGCCAATAGTACTTTAGCGACGTCATCAAGTGCTGTCTCAAATAACCCTTTAGCGATGGTATTTGTGCCGTCGCAAATAACCCTTTTAGCGACGGCAACACAGTGCCGTCTAAAAAAAACTCAGATTTTCACGCGTTAATGGTGACAGCATTTTTCCGTCGCAAAAAGGCATTTTTACCGTCGCCTTTTTTTTGTGACGGCGTTATACTGTCGCTAAAACCCTTTTGCAACTCCCTTTGTTGCGACCCCCCACTTGCCGTCGCAAAAGGCTAGTTACTGTCACAAAAAACCTTTTGAGACGGCGTTTTGGGTATTTGCGATGACATTTTACCGTCGCAAAAAAGTAATTTTTTTGTAGTGTGGGTTCATCACATAAACAGTTCGGTTCAGTCAATATTGAGAGTATATTTAGCACCAAATCGATCTTTTTGATTTTTATGATTGAGTCACCGATACAGACTGTATGTTAGGGTTTGGTTTTATTAGTATTGTCAGTTTGATGTAGAAGAAAAATTTACATACAATTTTAAAAGGTTTTATAGTAGATTATAAAATTTATGAAGAAAATATATGAAAATTGCCCTATAAATGTTTTTCTCCCTAATTTTTATTACAAAAGTGTATTATATTAGTTATTTCTCATATAATGTTCAAGAAATTATAATATAAAAATATTTAAATATAATATTTGGTCGGTTCAGTTTGTATCGGTATAAAAAGTTTCAAAATTGAAATAGATCGTATGTTATGAAAAACAGATCGAAAACTAAAATTTCAGTCAGTTTCAATCGATCGGCTCAGTTTTATTGATTTTTCTTAAATCCCTACTTAAGAGTTGTTAGTATGATTTACCTTGAAAGAAAGCATAAATGAGCAAAAATTATAGAATAGTTTCATAGTACCATGTGATCATCATCAATTACTATTTATTGTGTCTCTTAATATTTTTCAATTACCTAACACAAATAATCAATACTTTATCTTTTCACTAATCATATTATCAGAAAGTACTATGTGATTGTACTATCGAATTACCAGATAACCAGCATGAGAAATGAGTTCCACTACGCTCACAAATAATTAATCCAATGCCACTTTGGCCAAAGGAGTAGGCATGGATAGTGGGTGAGGTGGGCCGAGAGATAAAGAGAGTGGGGACATGAAGTATTTTTGTGTAAAGTTGAGTGTATGATCATGTCAAATCGTCAATAAACGACACCCCACTCCTTCATTCTGCGCCAACCGTCTATCTCCCTTCGCCATTATTCTCGATTCTACAAACCCCCACCCAGCGATGACCAGCTCCTCCGCCACCACCCCTCGCAAGGTCTCTCTCTCTCTCTCTCTCTCTCTCTCTCTCTCTTCAATGCAAATTCTTCTCTCTCCTTGATGCAAATTCTTCTATCTCCCTTTGATATTGCAACTATGGGAAAAAACAGAGTTTCGAACCGCAACAATGGAAGAAGACAATCTTCGAATCATTCTCTCACCCTTCGATTGAAATCCCTCTCTCTTCGATTGAAAGACAGAAAACAAAGCTTCGAACCGCAACAATAGAAGAAGAAAATCTTCAAATCATTCTCTCACCACCAACATGTAAACGAAAACCCTACCACAATTGATTTCACATATAAAGAGACATGTCCCATTGAATCTTCCAAAATAGCTAATTACCAAACTTGCCAAACACAGAAATAACAAAATATGAAAAATGTATATATCCTATTGTGTATAATACGTACTATTAAAATAGAACAAAAGGTATAATAGTTCCCAAAAAATTATAAATCAGGAAAAAAGGACCTCCTAGGATACACGTCTAAATATATAGGACTTGATGGAACACAAGAAAACTTTGTGGGTTTATTGGGCTATATTCAGCCCTACTCAATACATGGCCTCACCCACCTCATCCAAGCACAACTGCTTATCTGGGCATATTGGTGCAAGCTATTGGCAGTGTCCACTCGATCTATGTATAGAGCAATTCCACGTCATTTAGTCAGACAAAATAACACTTTCAATACAGAATAACTTCATAGAATTTTATCAAATGACCAGAGTAATCAAACATATCAACACAAAATAATTTCACAGAATTTATCAAATGACAAGTATAAAAAATAGAGTACAAATTGGAAGTAATTAAAATAACACTCTTTGCAAAAAGATTTAGAGAAAACATATTGTATACTACTCAAATTATCTCAAATCAATTCCTTCGTCAGTAACACTTTAATCATATGATATTTCACCGTAAATCTCCAAAGGTAACTGATCAAAATTCTAAGGTATAAGGTATGTAAGGTTTGACAAAATCTATAACTCTCATGCTTTTTAAAATTTCTAACTCTCACCCTAAACACTCCCAATCTAAATATAAAATTTTGATAACAAACAAATGAAGAGAGAGAGAGAGAGAGAGAGAGAGAGAGAGAGAGAGAGAGAGAATATGAGTGGGCATTTTGCTCAATTTATAGTAAAAGAAAAACTTAGGGGCTAAGGAAAAGAAAAAATAAAATAAAATAAAATAAAAAATGAAAGGACATGGAATGGAATGGAGGGCATATGGCTTATGTAAATTTGTAAAGGAAATGAAATGGGATGGTTAGCCATTCAAGAAGTCCCCCTCCCTTTTTTTTTTTTTTTTTTTTTTTTTTTTTTTTTTTTTTTTTTTTAGAGAAGAAAAGTTAGGTAATGGGAATAAAATCTATTTTCAAAAGTATATGAACAATAATGAGGAAGAGATAAAATAAACATAAGGAAATAAATTAGGTTCTCATCTAAAAATCTCATCACCAAATTACTATAATAAATCACTAATTCCTCTCACTAAACTATTAATACCTAAAAAAATACGGGATTTCACAATAAGTTCACTAAATGAGATTTATAAATAAATCTTCCTGTATTTATTTGATTAAATCATTTTTAATGTAAATATTATATTTTTTTCATTCTATTGAAATTTATAAAATTGTTCAAATATATTAAGTAATTTAGTTTAAGTTTAATTGATTATTTTCTTTACCATCAAATCCCTTGGATTCGACCTTATTCTTACCTTATCTATACTCTAATAGATTCATGCACATGCGAGTAATTAAAATTAATACATCATTGTCGATTGCATCAAGATCCACTGGTTGGTTATTCATCATCTGTTCAACATATTTGACATTATAGTGGAGAGATTCATCAAGATACATAATCCATTATGCTTTCTTTTTGTAGTTAAATTCATGTTTATAAATCCAAACCCTCCACTAGAGTACACTGAATCGCTCCAATGCCGACTCGAAGTCATGAATCTAGAATTATACCTCGCTATAGACATAATATGCAGTCACGTAAAACAAGAACGATTGATGCATGAGCTTACCATTCATGAACAATGAGGGTAAGACAACAAAAAGAGTGAACACATGGGCTTCCAATAGCTGAATGGTGAACTCCTGCGTCCTCAAGAAAAAGAGGTTGCCATTGATTGATTCAATCACTCAACAACCATAATAGAGAGAGAATCAATCAAAGCTCACATGGTTTGAAGTAATTTATATGGCATTCATTGATTTGTATTTTGGGCCTTTGCTTTCATGTTTGGTTTCACTTATGTGGGTTGCTAGATGTGCTTGGTGTTTTGACAAAAATGTATCTTTGGCTCATTGTCATTTGTTTGTCAAAAAAATACTAGAAAAAGGAATGCGAATTAATTTTGTTTATAAATAATAATAAAAAAATAGAATGTGAGGTCAATTAATACTATCCATTTCTGTTAGTTGTTTTAAACAAGGTTTAAATTAACAAAATTAAAAATTTTAATTTTAATTTGTAACAAGAGTCAAACATGTGTTTTTTTTGTAAATTTTTTTAGATTTTAAGAGAATATTTTGTTTTACCTCCCAAACTTTGCCTCAATGATCAATTGCACCACTAGACTTTGAATAATTTCAATTTCACCCCCCACGTGTTTTAAATCGTACCAATTGGACCCCTATCGTCTATTTACGTCTAATAAGTGAACAAAAGTGATGATGTGGCCCCCTAAACTATTTTGTGGAGGGAAAATTAAGTCTTTCCCTCCACTTTGAAGCCTTCCCTTCCGACTATAAAAATAAAGATCAAAGAACAAAAAAAACATAGTGCAAGGAAATCGTTTGGAATAGAATAAATGAGGAATAAGCAAAACTCAAGAAATCAAGGGAGATGGAACGCAAGTGGTATGGAAGACATGTTTTGCAACGTTTGTGAAAGAAGAAGGTTGATACACACATTATAGACTGATGCAAATCCTCGGAAGAGATTTCTTAGTTGCCCTAACAATGATTAGAATCACTTCACCTGAGTAAACCTAGCCATGTGCAATCAGGCAATGCAAATCACTCATGGTCTTTTGAAGAAGATGAATAAGTTGGAAGCACAGCTGAAGAGAAGGACTGGAAAAGAGAGAAAGTTATGGATTTGCTTGCTTATATCATGGTGCATGGTTGTAGCAATGTGGTTTGTAATGTAAATTTTGGAGTATTTAATGATATATGGCCATGTAAGAATGAATGGAATGTTGAATTTGTTTATGAATGATATATAATGGGTGAAATTTATGAATGCAAAATTCTAATTCTGTCTCAAGCATTTTGTGTCCATTGCAAAGTCCATGAACAAGCACCAAATAACAAAGCAAAACAAAACATTATAGGCACAATTTCCCATTCACACACAATTGTCCATCTATCAACTGATATCCAATAACTTCATAACAGATAATAGAGTATTTTGTGTCCATCCCTTAACTTATATCTAATAGCAAAACAAAACACAAGTCTACACTCAACAATGATAAAACTGATAAAACAAAAGACACAATTTCTCATTTACACACAATTGTCCATCTCTCAACTGATATCAATTTGTCATTCATACTGTGCAAAACAAAACACACAATTGTTTAATCCAAGTAAAGTGATTGCAACCAGTGGAATTACATCGTACCAAGTTGAAATTCCAAACGTTACAACACTAATAAAGAAAGGGTAGCCAATACAAAAAGAGGCATAGCATGTACAAAAAGCCCCTTGCCACTATTAATATCATAGACATTGTTACTTGGGGTGATCGCAGATCGGGTTAGGTGGTGACATCCTATCCGTTATCCATCTGAAACTAGGAGGATTGGAAAAAGAATCAATTCACATCCCTCCACCGGTTTGGCGAATACGGATTGAATGAGCCATGCAGATTGGCTGATGGATGCGATTGGTTTGGCGGTTTGATGTTTATAAATTTTTGACATTTTTTTGAATTATAATTCATTACTTTTACAATCTCCAATAACTAGTAATTTGAAAAATAATGTATTATTTGTCTATAATAGGCCACAACACCACGCATGCATATTTTTAAGGTATTGTTTTTCATTTTTACAAAATATATATTTTATTATTTCTACTTTATGTTGTTGCTTGTTAGCAATTCCTTTCTTATTTTTGTTTTAAACTTCATCTACGGGTGGATTGGGTTCATGCGGGTGCGAGATGGTTGATTTGCCATCTGAACCATATTAGCAGATTTTGAAATATTTCATCTGCATCTGTCTGCCAAAAGACACGCATCCGCCCAAAATCAATTGGATTAGATTAGATCAGTTGGGTTGAGCGGGTTGGACATATCCATGATCACCCCGAATTGTTATCTATTTGGTTATACTTCATAACCAAAACAACAAAAATCATCCATAACATTGTTTTCCATTTGAATACAACCCAAATACAAAACACATTCTTCATTTGACTACCAGTTTTAGCTGACTTCTTGCTTCCACTCAGTGGAGATTTGATAGCACTAGCATGTAGACCACTCTTTCTCTCCATCTCATTTGACCTTCTTGCAAAGAGGTGTTGGTGTTGGAACTTATTGAAGATGTTGTCATATTCTTACTTGTATACAATGGAGTTGAGTCACTTGTTTCCAACATTCTTCTTTTAACCTACAATAATAGTACAATGTTAGGACATATGTAGTAAGATATGATTTAAATTAACAAAAAAAAAAAAAAAAAACAATGAAAACTTATAGGCAGTTTCTTTTGCCTAACTTTACTTGCTTGTATGACAAATTAAAAAAAAAAAAAAAAAAAAACAATGAAAACTTATAGGCAGTTTCTTTTGCCTAACTTTACTTGCTTGTATGACCTAACTCTTAGGCTGGCTTCCTTGCGGTTGGGTCTGCAAAAATTGAAAACAAATGTTACCAATGGTGAACTTAACAAAATGCATAAAAATGAATGAATTGAATAGAACTCAAAGGTTCTTTCAAGTATTGGAATTGACCTTTCACTTTGCATGTCCTCCTGTTGTGTCCCACATTTCCACAATTCTTACATGTCATCTGACTTCCTCTCTTTCCCAACTTAGTTGCATCACTTGTAGGAGTTGATATATCAATTTCCTTCTTTTTCTTTTGTCTTGGCCTTCTAGCTCTTTTCTTCACATCAAATGGTAGCACCTTAACATATTCAATTATTGGCCACATTTGTCCACCATTGATAGAACTCAACATGTTCTCATAAATCCTCAAGTAAGTTTCCACTTTTATAATATTAATGCAGATACTTTTTTGGTTCTTCATCTATATAGTAACAATAGTGTAACGCCCTAAAAATATTTAACATAAAAACATAAATCAAAATATAGTTAAACACCAAAAGATCCTCTTTCTCATTGAACTAAGGTTTTCATTTACAATTCCATGTTCAACATCTTAAATACGCTTCCATAAGACAGTTCAACAAGTTAGAGAGTACAAGATAGAAGGCCTTAATGGTGTACAAAATATTCAAGGCTTTGCTTTGTTACACAAAAATGGACTTACAATCCTACACAAATAAGCTTGGAGCTTCCACATTCAAACATCCATGAGCCTCAGAGCTCCAATCAAAACAAAAGAGTATACTTCATCTCATTGAGATGGTGGCACATCACCAATTCCTGAAAATGTTAGATAGGGATTAGCTATATGCCCAGTAGAGATACATTTAACAGAGCATTTAAGTATTTGCACTACTACAAAACTGGTTTTCACGACACCACATCAACGACATACAATAAATGCATGCCGTGATTTCTCACTTTTACGACTTGCTTTTTTTACATGTCATAAATAATTTTCCAACCATGGTGTGTCTATTGCGTAAGCCGTGAATGGTAGTAACGATGATTTTTTTACGGCTTGCAATGTTTTCCATAAATAATAAAAGTTTTTATGACATGCATATGGCATGCCATTAATACATCAACTATACACAACACACATACACCAGTCGTGAAATGTATTGCACTTTTCACAGCGCACACAACGCCCACTGTTAAAAGTATTGCACTTTTAACGACGCACACATCTCCTGCTGTTAAAAGTATTACCTTTTTACAACCCATAATGCATGTCATGAAAGGTACGACCAAAAAAAATAACACCAAAATGAAATTTTCTGGCCCCAATTCACCAAAAAAAAAGAAAAAAGAAAAATAAAGATAATAATCAAAATCGCCTACTCTCAGCCCTAACACACGAAATCAACCTGAGTTGGCTTCTTCGGCGAGACTGGTTCCCAAGCCCAATCTCTCCCAAATCGACTTCTTCCTCTCCTCTCGTGATTCCTGGCTTCACATCCTCAAACAGATCGCTGAGGGCGATCTCAAATGCCCTCTCAAATCCGATTTCATCAAACTCGCCTTCACCTTCAACAAACTCTAAACCTCCGATTTTTACTTCTCCAAAATCAGTCTCACCAATCCCAAATATTCTGTAAATTTGGTCTCTCTCTCTCTCTCTCTCTGCATATATATATAAATATCTCTAGATCCATGATTTACAATATTGATGTGATCATCCCTCTCCCTTTATCTTCATCATTTTCTACATCACTTCCATTTATAAGCTTCAATTGATGGAATATTTCATCGTCGATTGAAGAAGAATCTTGATTCCGCTAAGCAACAACTGATGACGATGTCTATGGCAGACTAGTCGAAGATTTTCCATCTTCTGACGATACCATTTTGCAACAAGGGGTCTCTCTTTTGTCAAACCAAGTCAGATTCACTTCTTTTCCGAGTTCTCTCTCACCTGGTATCGAAAACCCTAGGTCAGTACTCTCTAAACTGTTAAAATTATTGATTTTCTCATATTTATATTTATATATGAAGTTTTTGATATTAGTTTCTAGAAGTTTGTTTTTAATTCATTGTGTGCTAGGGTTTATATCTTTGAATTTTTTGAAGTTAAAATTTTGGGTGTTATGATTGAATTCAGTATATTTCATTTCAAGATTTCATTACTTGAACAAAAATTTGCTATGCATTTTATTTTAAAACGTACATCGGTCCCCTATTTTAAGGAGGAAAAAGAAAAAAAGTGATATTTGCAAATTGAATTAAACCATGTAGATTTGGACATCATTTTGAAATCTATTTCAAAAAGGAGAAAGAAAAGAAAAAAAAAGAACATAAAGAAAAATCATTTACTCAATTCGTTGTCTCATACCCAAAGAAACATGAATGTAAAGCAAAATCAATAGTAGTGCACAGAAATGAGCAGAGCAATCTATAATTGTCACTGTTATTGATAAGTAATAAAATTCTTCTAAGGGAAACTATCAATAGAAAATTTTAATAAAGTTCTTATCTTTTATCCAAAAAAAAAAAAGAAGAAGAAGAAGAAGAAGAAGTTCTTATCTTTTACCAAGACTTGGGAATAGATAAACTTAGTATTGATTAATTTCTAGTACACCTTTGTGTATATATATATGTATATACATTCTGATTTGATGAAATTTACATATGTAGGTTCATAAAGCTGTGTGCTGGTGCTAGGAACACTTTACCTTCAATAATTTTAGTACTCCAAATTTATAGAGTTGTCAGTGCCTTTTCCCAAATCCTAGGAAATCTCGATTTGTATATCTTACTAGAAATTGAATTTGGATTATTTATTTACATTCTCAGGTCCTGCTTTTATTCATTGTCACTAGTGTCAACATGTACCATGGAATTTTCGCTGCTTCTATTGCTTTAAAAGTCAATTTTCCACCATGCTGATTAGTGTTACCATTTTGCTCCATGAAATAGTTGTGAAAAATAGTAGTACAAAATCCAGGGGGGAAAAAAAGTTGAGAAAAATAAACAAAATGAAATAGTTTAATCGTTTTTAGTCCATGTTTGGATTGATGAAGAAAATTTAGTTTCATATATATACATTTTGTCTTATGATGCTTGTCATTGTTTTAAATTCAGGAGTTAAACTTAATTGTTTTTTATTAAGTTTGTGATTTCAGATTATTTGTGATTTTAGATTGTATTGAACCATTAAACTTAATTGTTTTTGCCTGATTTGGTAATTCTAGCAGGCTTCATATTTGTCTATATGACATATATTAATATTGATTTTATATAAATCAGGATGCTTCAAATGAATTGAATTACGATACCATTCTTCTTTGGAAAGAGAAGATTTTCCGTTGCTCTTTTATGATACCTGTTCAAATTCAATGCTCGGTTGATGATTTATCCTAATCTATTCCACATGTGATGGGATTTAACTCATGATTAATATGTAATGTATGCCTTCATGGATGTGGTTTTTAAATAAGAAAGAGAATTTTGTTTCAGCTATGCGAGAACCTATTATCTTATGTTATAAAAATCTTGTTGATTTGTATGTGCTTTTTGTTTCAGCTATGGATTGGATATTAATATGAATTCCATTTTTATGAAAAAAAAAAAGTAGGGGCCAAAAGTGAAGGGGAAGAAGTTTCCATTTTTATATCTTGTCATTGATCATTCAGTTCAAGTTGATGTCATTAGATCAGAAAATGCAGTTTAGGTAAATATGGAGCTTGAATTCCAAAGGAACAAGGAGAAATTTGTTTTTCTAGAATGGGGGTCGAACGCTTTTCACAATAGGCTTGTTGTTCCTCCAGGTTCTGGTATCATGCATTAGGTATGGGAGTTAACATAGCAGCTTTGGCGAATTATAGTGTTTCAATATTTTAAATTGCTTATCTATCTCCTCTTCTTTTTCTTTTTTTATTTTTTTTTAATAATTGTTTTTCATGCAATTTTGTTTAAATCCTTTCAGTTTCCCTTTTTAGGTTTTGTTTCCAAAAAAAAACCTTTTTAATTCTTATTCTTGTATAGAGTGAAGTGAGCTTTGATAATTTCTGTTGGCTTAAGTTTTTCCTTTCAAGCTTTGTTAGTTTATAGAGTGAAGTGACTTTTGATAATTTTGGTTTGCAGGAGATTTCTGATGAGATAAATATGAAAGTAAAATAGTACGTTAAAGGTGAAGGTGATAATTTTGAGGTATGGCACTTTTGTTTGAGATTCTTAGACACTTGTATTTCTTTCTTCTTCTATTGCCCTAAAAATCATATACATTTGCAAGGGTTACGAGATAAAAAAATTGAAAGCTCAGCTTGCTATTAGAGAAGAATTATATGGAAAATATGTGAAGGAAAGTTGAATTTTATGTAATTTGATGTTCAATCAATTGATTGAGTTCTTTTCTCTACTTTTTAAGTCTGACGTAATTTGTAAGTTCAGGTTCATCTAATCCTGATAATGACATCTTTTGTGTTATTTCTTTCTTTTCTTTTCTTTTTTTTGTGTGGAATTCTTTTCATACTAACTGGTTTCTTACATTTATGCCTAATAAACTTGTGTTTGTCTTTGTTTTTATTTTTAGAAGAGAGAATTATTTCAAGATTTGGCTCTACTATTGGTTTCTCTCTTTGTAGCAGATAAGCAAGTTGACACTCTATTTTGTCAAAAAAAATTTGCTCGAAAAAAGTTACTTTTTTCGTTTTGATAAATGTATGTTTGAAGCAATGTGGTAAGAGTTGCAAGCTTAGATGGTTGAATTATCTTAAACTAGACATCAAAAGAGGTAACATATCCCCACTACAACAAAAAAACATTTTTAATAGCATTCTTCTTAAAATGTTATCAAATATAATGCATTTAGTATCAAATGACATGAATATTTTTTTCTAATGAATTCATATTTTATTGGCAACAGGGTTAGTTGCTCCAGCCACTGCTGTAGGTTTAGGTACCTTAGCACATACATTGGGCACTCTCGTCCCTGTGATAGGAGCAACTGGGTTTGCTGCAACTGCTATAGGAATTGTTGTCGGTAGTTTTAGATAATCTCTTAATAGTTTTGGATATGTTTAGAAACTTAGATATGTATAGTTTTGGATGGTTTAAACTTTTTCAATAGTTTAGAACTTAAGGATATAGTTTTCGAATGTTTGGAAATGTATGGACAATTGTTGAATGTTTTATAATTTATGAATATAGTTTCTTTTTAATGGTTCAAACAATATTTTGGTGGTTGATTGATGTTTTGTGATGCTTGTTTGTAATGTTTGTTAGAATGTACAAAATTGTTTTTTCTAATGAATTCATATTTTATTGGCAACAGGGTTAGTTGCTCCAACCACTACTGTATACATTGGGTATCCTCGTCCCTGTGATAGGAGCAAGTGGGTTTGCTGCAGCTACAACTGCTATAGGAATTGTTGTTGGTAGTTTTAGATAATCTCTTAATAATTTTGGATATGTTTAGAAACTTAGATATGTATAGTTTTGGATGGTTTAAACTTTTTCAATAGTTTAGAACTTAAGGATATAGTTTTCGAATGTTTGGAAATGTATGGACAATTGTTGAATGTTTTATAATTTATGAATATAGTTTCTTTTTAATGGTTCAAACAATATTTTGGTGGTTGATTGATATTTTGTGATGCTTGTTTGTAATGTTTGTTAGAATGTACAAAATTGGTCAAATAGAACCCTGTTGAGTAATAAAAAATAAAAACTACATATTCTACGGCATGCATAATAAGTCGTTGTATTACATATTTTACGACGAGCAATGAGAGTTGTGATTTATCCTAAGAATTTACGACATGCAAAAGTAGTTGTAGAAAAATCAAACACAACATACAAAATCCGCTGTTAAAGGGTTTTTAACGGCGTGTAAAAATAGTTGTAGAAAAATCAAACACAATTCACAAAATCCGCTGTTAAAGGGCTTTTACGGCATACTACGACATGCCGTTGAAAGTAAATGACTTTCCATGAATGGTCATAACATGACGTTACCTTGCGTGTATCGTATTCACGACGTGCATTTGGTGCCGTAAAAACCCTTTTTTTCTTGTAGTGTTAAACATTTACATGGCATCATCATAACTCGAACATAATTTGAAGTTTATGTACAAAAATAAAATGGGTAAGAAAACAAATACATTTATGTTTCATTGAAGACCTTTTTCAACACAAGGGTGGTAAATATGCTATGAATCCCTCGTAGGAGCCCCATACTAGTTATACGTATAGGTTTATAACCCAAAATATTCCCTACATTTGTCGGCTATTAATACGGTAGGTAGGCACCCAAAATCATCTGTTTTTCCACTTTTACCGACCATTATACAGCAGGACCATGGACACTCAAAAATATTTTCCCACATTTGTCCGACGATAAGCTCAAGATAGGGCAATTGGGCACCTTAACTCCTCGCGTGGGTACCAATATAGCACATTGTTCTCAAAAACCGACTCTCTACTCAGACTCATACTCCATTTACCCCCTTTTTTTACCATATTCCAAGTAATCAAGTATTCAATAATCATGAGATAAATAGCGAAGATAGAATACATGGGTTATCAATTTCCAAGTATACAATCTCAACTCAACATACGTTAATAATGTATTCCAAACTCTAATTATCCACATAATTTCAAGATTTGAAAGTCAATTTCATCTAAGCATCATTTTCACCAAAATCAAAACTAGGGTTTTAAATAAATTTGGGGCTTTTACCCCCTCTTCGTATATATGGTAGTTCTCAACTCCAATACCCATAATCCATAAGAATTTATTTGAAATTTTTAATAAATCTTGGGAAAAATCCCCTTTGTGTTAAACATAAAACTTAACTTTTGCTCAATCATCAAAACAAAGTATCATGGTCATAACAATACCACATAATCATCCTCAAACTAAAGAGATACTAAGTTAAAGGTATCCCTACCTCAAGGGAGAGCAAGAAAACTAGACTTCTAAGACGAATCCTTCGTAGAATCAATATCCAATCGGTAGAAAGCTAGATCCTTACATGGACCCCATTTGTTGCAAGTGATTTAAGCTTGAAACTTAGTGAATTGAGAGATACGTAAAGAGAGAAATCTAGGGTTTTTGAAATTAGTGTGAGAAAGGAAGAGAGAAAAAGAAAAGTGAAAGAAATGATCTAAAAAGTGGTTTTTGAGTTGCTGAATTCATGCAGACCGCTCAAGCGGTCTTTTCACCGCTTAAGCAGTGAATGAGACCTCTCAGTATCTCTGTCTGCAAAACGAGATATTGGGAACCCTTTGTATTCGCTTGAGCGACCACTTGTTCACTCGAGCGCTCCCTCGGCCTACAAAACAAACTTCTGGGAGCACCTTATCTCCGCTCGAGCGGTCACATGAAACAAGTTGTCACAAATAGTATGGGCACAAAGAATGTATGACAAACCCCATTTCTTACATCCACAAGTCCACTCTTTCAAGTCCACCTTAAATTACTAACCGTATAGGCTTACAACTTCAAATTGGAAACTGTCATTCCATCTAGGAATCTAGCTAGCTACATTCACCTTTATCTTCTCCAAAATCTGCTAAATCTTAGGAAATATAGAGCCTTTGTTGTATTTTTTCGTTGCTTTATTTCTTTTTTGAGTTGATTCCATCAACAAAACTCTTATCTTCTCTAACATTGTCACCACAGGTTTATCCCTAGAAGATCATATGCATGAATTGAAACATTCATAGAGATTATTCAACAAAATGTCACACTTTGGGAAACTGTTGAAGTAACTCCTACTCCAATGGATTGGTGGTCTTTCTGCTAACCAATTGTATACTACACAATCAACTCCTTTGATTTCTTCCATGACTTTAGTAAATATAGTAACATTGTTTGCACTAGCAGCCTTTCATAACAAATCTTTAAACACTCTACGCTTATGTTCACCCTTGAAATTGTTGTACAAATGCCTTACATAGAACCTGTGTAAAGTATTTGGAAACAACTCAGCCATTGCATCAGTTAGACCTTTTGCTTGTCACTCACGAATGTATAACAATGGGAATTCAAAATGTTGAGATCTTATCCTAACAAATTCAAAATCCACAACCATGTTTTTTTTTTTCTTTTTCCTCTTTCTTAACAATGGCATAGGCAAATGGAAATATACAGTTATTTGCATCCATCCCAACTGTATCAACAAGGCTCCACTATGTGGCCCCTTCAAATGGCAACCATCCACTCCTATGACTGCCCTACAAGCATTATGGAAACTCTTCTTCAATAAACCCCAACACAACTACAATCTCTTAAACTTTGAGACTTACTCACCCCATTCATCAACTTTCAGAACTTCTTTTACTTTCATGCATACTGTTGTTCCAAGATTAATATTTCTAATCTTTTCTACATAACCCCAAAGCATTGCAAACTATTCAGTTGCAGTACCCTTTATCATTGTCAAAGCCTTACCTTTTGCCCTCATCACTTTCTGCATGTCAACCTGCACGTTATGCTCACTTGCAATTGTGTCTATTAATGACTTAATTTGCTAGGTAGGGTTTAATTTTATCCTTTCCCAATACCTCTTCACAATCCATTTACTACTCACATGTGGTACATCAAATGTTTTGTTGCAGGTGTGTTCATTATCTACAAAGGTTTTGATTTTATACACCCCTTCACTCTTCACAAAAGAAGCATAACAAACCCAAGGACAACCAGTTTTGCACTCTGCCCTAACCTTTTGTTTGTCACTCTTAGTAAATATAATTTGCTTGCCCCACTTAATAGCATATTCCTTTACAACATCCCTAAACAGAGCATGTGTCTTGAACTCCATACCAACTTGGAATGTAGGATTATGCATGTCAATCTCACTAAAAATAAGATATTTAATCCTTTTGGAATTACTATCTTCATCAAAGGAGCTGTCAATGCTTGTTAGCTCATCAGATGAGTTGTCCAAGCTTTTTAGGTCATTGTCACCTATATCACCCAAAGCATTCTTACTACTTCCTAAACCACCAAATTCTACACCTTTGTCAACATTTTGATCATATAAAGCATCATCATCACCAAATTCATAGTCATTGTCGGCGTTGTGCCTTTTTTGAGTCTAAGGCATGCATCGCATACCAACTTGCTTTATTGACATAGAGTCGCCACTTAATTTTTAAAGGGAATTAAAAACCTTTAATAATGAAAATGAAATTAAGGCCTAGTCTGTCATAACCAAGAACATTTCGAGTTCGGGAGCTTAGGTACGAAAGTGGAAGACCATTTACATGGAAGCACCCCCTTTTGTCTAATCCGAAGATTGGCTACTCACTCTCTATTTTATGATTTTTATGGTTAATTTTTCACAAAAAAATAATTTTAGACCTAAATCCCTTAACTAACCTAAAACTATGTGATTGGAGTAAAAATGAATATCATATATTTTAGATTGAATAAATAAAGCTTTTTTTTTATTTATATAAATTGATTTTCCATTAAAAGTGGATTTTTGACAATCCATGACTTTAAACATAAACTAAAATACACAATATTCATAAAAACATACAAAACACACAATTTTGCATATAAAGAGCATAGAAACTTGCATTATCCAAAGGACAATGCAAATAACACACAAATGCCGAGAAGGACAAATAAACTTACCTGGATGCCCACTTATGTGTCTTACATGCATGCACAAAGTAAATATGAACTAGACATGCAATTAATCATACAAAATATGTACCTAGGCCTGGTTTAAGGGTTCTAATATGATTTAATGCATGAAAGACAAGTAACACATAGAATAATGCAAAACTAACCTACATGATGCTTAAACCGGGCCATGCATGCTAATTATACGATTAAAATAAACCTAAAAGCATGTTGTTTTTAACAAAAACAAATAAAACGTGCAAGAAGAAGCAAGAAAGTAAGAGAAGCCAAATAACTACATGATGGAAGGAGCTAATACCCTAACATGCTTTGAATACTGAAATAAAAAACTAAAAGATACTGAAATTAAAATAAAAAAAATAAAAAAATTACCTGTTGTTTTGAAGAAAATGCAAAAGAAGCCGAGAAAACCTTATTTTCTTGCTTGCAAACCTCCCTCAAGCTTAAGTTCTTATTAGAGTTCGTGTTCTTCAAGCCTTAGGATGTTTTTAGAAGTTTAGAATTGCCTTGGGGAGTGTTATTTTCGGAGCTAAGGTCAAAAGGAGAGAGGAGAAGGTGTTTTACTCTTAAAAACCTTACAAACGCTTCAAATTTCTTGACCCCTTCAAAGAGAGAGGGAGGGCTCTATTTATAGAGCTGGGGGTAGCCTCTAGAACCCTTCTAAGGTTTTATCGCTTCCCCCTCTACCGTTTCCACAAAAAATTCACCAAAATTGAGTTACCAAAAATAACTCTATGATGTTTCGATGTCAAGTGCACACACGCAACGATTGTGTGCACGTACAAACAACGAGGGCACTCACATCTAACGTGCACATGCTCATTTTGCCTCTACACATGTCATGAATGCATGCACAAATACGTGGTCCTATGCTCTTGGCTTGCCTGCAACACAAGTAAGCCCGAATTGCATTATGATAAATGTTTTTGATAAAACGGGTCACTAATTTTGAAAAATACGATCAATCAAAGCACAATCGGGCTTTCTAGGGTTAAGAAGTTGGTTTTTGGCTAAAAATAGATTCAGGGGTGAAATTATCATTTTTGCAAAAAGTTGATTTTTGGCCAAAACGAGTTTATACAGCAACTCCAAACAACCTTTAAAACATTCTGAAAATGAAATAAGTATTGTTTCATCATTGGGAGGCTTGCAAACACTAGAAGTATTAGGGTCAATCAAAATGAGTTGTCTACAGTGGTTGTCATAATATTTTTCAAATCCATCAAAAGAGGAAGATTCTAACTAATCAGGATCATATGCATCACTATCTTCCTTTTCTTCCACCTAAACATCAACAACTACCTTATTACCCGTACTTCTATCTACACTTGACCCTACTTGATTCATTTGTATACATAGAAAATCATCCAAATTGTGTCCTATGTAAACCTCTATTACTCTTTTTGCATCCACAAATGTGTCCAACATCAATACATTTGTATCAGATTTTAGCAAGTCCAACCTAGCAAAACCATTAATCTTACAATAACAGTTATTACAAGAATTGTGTCCTAATTCCTTGGCCATGCAACACAACTCTGTAATAGAAATTTGATCTGAATGACAAAAGTCAAAATGATTTACCATTCCTCCATTATAAACCCTCTATGGACTATAACTAACCACAACCCTATGATGCATTTTGATTGTAAAATACCCAGATCCTTTCTCTGCATTTTTAAATATAAATTACTATTAAACTATTTAAATATACATGGAGTGATCAAGTAAACTACTGTTAAACTACTATTAAATTATGCCTGAGATTAAACAATAATAAATAGGTAGTAATCCAAATGAAACAAAAACAAACAAAGAAACAAAGGTAGCATTTGGTTATATTTTGAAATCATGATTTGTATAAAAAAATTTCAAAACTCATAACTAAACACTCAATTCAAAACTCTTTATAAAATTCATAACCAAACTCTTTTCAAAACTCTATTTTTAGAACAAAAAAAAATTAAAAATAATTTTTATTTTGTTCTTTAAAATTATTTTTTTGAAAAAACATTTTTTTCAAAAAATAATTTTTTTATTTTTATTTTTGAATTTTTTTAAGTATTGGCTAAATAATTTGTTATGATTTAGATATATATGGGTGATCCAAAATATTTTAAAATTAAAAAAAATTAAATATATTTTTAAAAAATAAAATAAATGTTTAAAAAATAAAATAAAAATATTTAAAACAAAGAAATAAAATTTTTAAATATTTTAAAAAAATACAACACACAAATGTAATAAATACAGAGCACATTAAAGTATGCCATTTGGAACGAAAACAAACAAATAAAGATTTTATTAAAAAAACATAATATTACATCAACACATTCAAATAGTATTAAAACACAATTCGATTTCCAACAAGAATAAAAAAAAATTTAAAAAAAAAACATAAAAAATAATACATATCATAAACAGATGTTCGACTTTCTCCACTGTCATTCTTCTCTCTTAGCACCCAAACAGTTGCTCAATATCAGATTTCAATATGATTTTGCAATCTTTGTTAACTCATAAACTTTGATTTTGGAATTGTGAGAGTAGGTTGAAAACCTTAATTTGGAATAGAACTTTGAGGAAACCCTAGTGTATCCAATTGATTTGGGTCAATCCAACCATTAGATATTCCCTCCACAAAATAGTTTAGGGGGTCACGTCATCACTTCCATTACATACTTGACGAAAAGAGACAGCAGGGTCCAACTGATACGATTTAAAAAATGTGAGGGTAAAATTAAAATTATTCAAAGTTTGGGGGTGCAATGGATCATCGAGGTAAAGTTTGCGGGGTAAAATAAGAAGGTTGCTATTAGCACCTACCTCTTTACTTTCAACCCCCCATTCTTTCATTTTTTTAATTCCAATTTTGTCCAAAGATAAAATTCCATTTCTACCCTCATCCTTAACCCTTTAACCCTAATTTTCAAACCTAACCCAAATTCTATCACCTTCAGTAGCCACTATTTACCCCAACGCCAACCGTCTACCGCGTTGGTCGTCCACCTTCCCGTTACCTCCAACATCACATCACTTTCCCTTTCTTTCTTCCATCATCGCTACCATCACCACTGAATTCCTAACCTTAGATCTCATCGTCGATCCTTCTCTCCCTATCTTCTTTGGCCATTTTCACCAAACCCTAACCCTAGACCTAGGGTTTTCAGAAAGAGTGAGACGGAGATCAAGCGAGAGAGAGTGAGACGATGGTGACGGAGATGATGGGGTGATGGTGAGTGACGGCTGATGATGGGTTTTGCAACAAGAAAAAGAAGAAGAAGGAAGAGGAGGAGGATGGGTTAGGTTTGTACAGCGATTCTGGTTTAAATCCGACCCATTTGATGTTTTGGATCTGGGTTTCATTGTCTTATATAGTTGTTCATGTCTTGTTTCCCCCTTATATCTCTTTGAGTTTGGTTTTTGGGGTGTGTTGGTTGTGTTTGGAACAGGTTGGTAGCTTGTTTTTCAAACTGTTGTTGCCCAGAATTTTGCTTCTTCACTCGAGCGATCTTTGTGAACTTTTAGTAGTTTTGCAGGTCTACAAAACTCTTGGAAGGTGGTATTCTTCACTCGAGCGAAACTTCTTGCGCTCGAGCAGTGTTGGCTCGAGCAGCCATTTTTTAGCTCAAGCGGTAGTCTTCCGTCTGTAAAACTTTGGGAGTTAGTATTCTTCGCTCGAGCAAAGCTTCTTGCGCTCCAACGATCTACGTATATATCGGTTCATAAAAAGCCAATTTTGAGTCACTTTTTCATTTCTCTCTCTCTCTAAACATTCTAAAGACTCTAAATCTACACCCTCTCTCTCTCTAAAACTCTACTTCTCTCTACAAATACACCTAGATCCGTTGAGTTCTTCACCCATGTCCCTTTGTTAAAAAGGTATAGCACATCATGGGCTTCCTTTTGATCCAAACGAAGTTGGGTTTGGGCGTTGTTGAAGTTCTTTCACTTTTTCTCTCTTCTTCTAAACTTAAGGTAGGTATTCTCCACACTTTTATTTTATTTTTTTTTATTTTTTATGATTTTTAACTTAGATATTTGTCTTTATAAGACAACATTGTGATTTGGAGAAATTTTAGACAAACTTAGGGTTTTGCTTGATTTCAAAAGAGGGGTTTTCAAATGCTTTGTTGGAAATGATTAAAATAATGTATTTATTGTTGAGTTATGATGAATTGGTGGATTTTTATCTTTGAAATTGGTTTATAAAAAAATGAGGGTTTTACCCTAAATATATAAAATGTTGATTTTGAAAGGATAAATGAAATTTATGTTGGAAATGTGGAATTGGGTTGATATTGATGAGGATAGTGGAGTTGGATATGTATTATCACTCACATCTTGAAATTTAGAAAGTTTATATTTATTGAAAATTGTTTATCTATTTAGAAATATCTGTTTTGGGCTATCGGTAGAAGATAGCTATGATTGTTATAGAAATTGCATGAGAATTAGGAGAATTGAAACTATTGTCTCATCTATTTGCATAGAGCATTATTTCATATTTATACATTAGAAAAGTTTATCGTTTTGAGAAAATGGATGAATTTGGGAAGTATGTGTTATCTCGTTAAAATTATACATGCATTGCGTGTGTCACTCACTAATATATATATTTATGGTGTGGTTTGGGAAGTGGGTTGGCTTTTTGACTTTTTGGCTATTTTAGCCTGGGGCTAAAAAACTTGGTTTGGGATACGCTTTTTTTGGCTTTTTGACTTTTTGTGAGGTGGCCACATGTGAAATGACCTAAATGCCCTTGTAGTGAAAGTACCAAACTACACAAACGGCTGACAACATCAACCTAGTCTTTGCTTTAAATATATATATATATATATATATTTTTTTTCAATTTGTTTATTTTTTTGTCTGGTGGTGCAATTTATGTTTTGTTTTTTTGAAATTTACGTGGAAAATGAATTCAAAAACTTATTTGTTTTTTTTTTTTGTCTGGTGGGACAATTTATGTTTTGTTTTTTTGAAATTTACGTGGAAAATGAATTCACAAACTTGGATAATTTTCTTGTCTTTTTTTTTCATAGTTTTTTATTATTTTGTTTCTTGGTTTTGGAAAAGGTGTTATTAATTTTTTTTTAATTTCTTTTATTAATTTGTTTCCTGGTTTTGTTTTTTTTTTTTTTTTTTGTTTCTTAATTTGTTTCAATATTTTTTTATTTATTTTATTAATTTGTTTCAATTTTTTTTATTTAATTTCTTTTTACCCACAAAAATGCTAATTTCGGTTTCATTAATGTATTTTTTTTGTTTTTTTATTTGTTTTTTTTTTGTTCGAAAATGCTTTTTTTGTTTTTTTTTCTACAAATGACGTGGACAATGATAATTTCGGGGTTTTTTTTTAATTTTATTTTTCCCTGTTTCCCGAAAAGGGTTTTTTCCAATTATTTTTTTTTTAAATTACGTGAAAAATGAAATCACAATGGCATTATTTTCTTTTCTTTTTTTTTCATAGTTTTTTATTTATTTGTTTCTTGGTTTTGGAAAAGACGTTATTAATAACTTTTTTATTTTTTTTATTAATTTGTTTCTTGGTTTTGTTTCAATTTTTTTTTGTTTATTAATTTGTTTCAATCTTTTTTTATTTATTTTATTAATTTGTTTCAATTTTTTGTATTTCTTTTATTTTTACACACCTAAATGTTAATTTCGATTTCATTAATGTCTTTTTTTTTTGTTTCAATCTTTTTTATTTAATTTGTATTTTTTTTGTTCGAAAAGGCTTTTTGTGTTTTATTTTCGCAAATGACGTGAACAATGATAATTTCGATTTTTTCTCTTAATTTTTGATTTTTCCTTGTTTTCGGAAAAAGGCTTTTTTCCAGTTCTTTTTTGTAAATGACGTGGACAATGCTAATTTTGATTTTATTTACCGTGTACCAATTATTTTTTTTAAATTACGTGAAAAATGAAATCACAATGGCGTTATTTTCTTTTCTTTTTTTTCATAGTTTTTTTATTTATTTGTTTCTTGGTTTTGGAAAAGGCGTTATTAATAACTTTTTTATTTTTTTTATTAATTTGTTTCTTGGTTTTGTTTCATTTTTTTGTTTATTAATTTGTTTCAATCTTTTTTTATTTATTTTATTAATTTGTTTCAATTTTTTGTATTTCTTGTATTTTTACGCACCTAAATACTAATTTTGGTTTCATTAATGTCTTTTTTTTTTGTTTAAATTTTTTTTATTTAATTTGTTATTGTTTTGTTCGAAAAGGTTTTTTGTGTTTTATTTTCGCAAATGACGTGAACAATGATAATTTCGATTTTTTCTCTTAATTTTTTTTATTTTTCCTTGTTTTCGGAAAAGGCTTTTTTCCCGTTCTTTTTTGTAAATGACGTGGACAATGCTAATTTCGATTTTATTTACCGTGTACAGAGATACATATTGTACATTATAATATACTTACGTACAACCTCTTCCGCGTGGCCTACCAATGTTACAAGCTTACAAATGTTAGGTGAACTATTAAATATTTCCTAAAAGGCCATTATTATGCATGTACACTAACTTGTCCCGTATGGGAAATTGCACCAACGCCATATGCAGGTCCTCATCCACAATCATTAAACCATCCCCGTTATGTTCAATTTCTGGTATGGCATTCACAAAAGCCATAGCCTCTTCTTTATTAAAACAGGGATTAATAGTTTTTGGATTGCTTGTATTTCGACGTATATAATTATGTAATGCCATTGATGCACCTACTAACTGAACTTGCACATTTGCAAAATCATAGAGAGGCATGTCTCTAATAACCCCTATCAATTTTTCCAGGCACCGAAAGTCCGTTCCACCACACTGCGTAATGACGAGTGAACTTTATTAAATAATTCCCTAGGGCTGTTTGTTGTCTATTCTCTTCACTAATGCAGAATTGTTATTGGTGGTAACGGTTGCCTTTGAAAGGTGCTAGGTAACCTACTCGGTTCGGATAGCCAATATCGACAAGATAATATTTTCCTGCAGACAGTACCATATTTTCAAACAAACCACCCAATTGTGTTTAATTTTAAATTAACGATGTTTTCTCATATATTAGGTACCCAAATATTTTCAAATTATTGTTTTACCTTCTTCAGGATGTGGAAATGGGACATTGCCATTTCTTACTATCTCATTGAAGATGCGACTATCGTGCATACTTCCTTCCTATCCAAGCGAAACAAAGATGAAACACATGTCAAAATTGCACGCGGCCATGATATTTTGCATGTGACAGTATTTCCTACTGAAATATGTTGCGGCATCTGGCCCCTTAACCCATTCACTAACATGTGTTCCGTCTATGGCTCCAATACAATCCTACACACAACCGAAAAAAATGACTCCTACAGGTACAAGTAATCATTAGTTTTCATACGTCACGTCCAATAAAATGTACTAAGTGAGGTTTTTAACTAGTGCCTTGAACGGTAGGTATTTCTATTTCGACCGCACGTATGGATGTATATGATGCTGACTATATGTGGGCCTACAATGTACAACAGTGAACTCTTTCATCGCCGTTAAGACATTATGAACGTGCTGGGACACAGTCTCCCCCAAATGTTGAAACCGTTCTTAGATTTTTCGATTTTGGAACCCTCGCAACACGTGGATAAACATTGCAATGCTTTCTTCAACAGCTAAGCCATGTGGACGTTGTGGTACTTGTAGCCCAAAATCAGTTACTAATGTGTGACACAAAGCTGCAAAAACTTCCTTCGGCATGCACACATTTTTCTGAAATCAACCCATATGGCCCGCATATAGTTTGGTCATCCATGCATGCCCGGTCAAAATAGAAGTGCGATAGGGCGTTTTGTACATGTGTTTTTCATACCACTCTTGCACATACTGGCATGCTTCTACAATTGTCCAATTGTTTTGTTGTTACAGCTGTATGGCCATTTGATTAAGCATTTCCCGTAAATCCGGATTGTTGTTTCTATCTCTGGGATTCATCACGTCGATTCAAGTGAAACCTACAACAGTGGGACAGTTTGAACCAATTTACACATGATGCAGTGGTGTAAAGGAAATTTTTATGTCGCGTCACCATGGAATACATGACGCCTAACAGTAAGGTATAATTGCATTCAAAGTGTACCAAATAAACAAACAGTGAAGAAAGTGGTGGTAAGTAATAATACACAAACCAATAAAATATCATTAGCATTACGAACACAACCATACCAACGGAACAAGTACTTATACCAATAAACAAATAAATAACTCCATAAACAGCTAAAACATGGTATCCCGCCATTGCAGATGTAATTCCCATAATAAAAAAAAAAACACAACCATCCTGTTCCATCCACACAAAAACACATAAACGAAACAGTAATCGTCGAAAAACATAAAATAACCTACAAATATTGTTTGACCAAACTGGGGCAACATATTATAAAATAAAATAAAAAAAGAAATAAAGACAACACGCACAACCATCCTATTTATTACAAGTCCAACATAAACATAAGTAAACATTTTTGAAAGCTAGATAATGGGAACGCATCTTCAGCATGACACCACTATATCAAATCCGGCGAGCCCCGAACAGGTTTTCAAATCGCACCCCCGCACTACACTGCAGCTGCTTCTGTGTGAGCCAGCCGATAATGTGGTCGTCATTAGATTGGCACATCATCACCTCCCGATAATCTGCGTTATCCATCAATGTTGAGGCAAAGTGGAATAGCGGCGTACTGAGAAAGGCAGGAATGTTCTTCAGCAAGTGCATGCACTCTGAAATTGTGTAAAGTGATTTGTTACCCGTGAGGTGCCTGACCGTAACTTGCTGATTTTGAGTATGCACCAAGTTTGTTAGATTGTTCACGCTTTTTGCAATAACTGACGCTCCACTTGTGGCCTTCTTCGACTTGCCACAACTTGTTGAGGAAGTCCATTTCCTTTTGTTGTTAACAATCGACATAGGTTCGAGTGAAGAATTTGAATCGACATCCAGTGCGCGTGCAGGTATCGGATCAAAAAATGGCTAGGCACCGAGACTGTCTGCAAAATCGGATGAGACATCAACAGGTTCAATAACTTTCTCTCCCGGGGTCCAATGGTGCTTACCAGTAACTGATGCCCCTGTAAAGACCATCTCCATCAACTCATGATGTTCCAAAGTTTTTTTTCGAGAACTTGGCACATACCTTGTTTGTCTGCAAAATTGGAGATTTAAAAAAAAGCAAAATGTTACATGAAATCTAAAGTAATGTTAACTAACAACAAAAATAGGAAAAGTTAGATTGTTCACAGGCAAATACGAAACAAAATACGGAAATTACATTGTACTTACTGATTCCATATTGTCCCACTACTCCTCAGACGCCTGAAACATACCAGTTTCGCTATCAAAGCCAATCCTTGACACTCCTCTGCTTGAATCCATCAATTTCCTCCACGCATTCCAATCTTTTTTCAGACTCATGTATTTATTCTTCAACTGTTTAAGGCCATGTTTTCTTCCTTTTTTTTCTCAAATTTTTTTGCTAATGACTTGTACCCTGCTTGGCTTAGGACTAATAATGGCCGATTTCCTTTTGTAATCTCTTCTACAATCAGCTGTAGGAAAATTCGAATTGACTCACTGTTCCATGAGGCCTTGTGGGTTAACTGCGACGGTGTCTCTTCCACACTGCTTGACTTATCTGGAGCAATGCCTTTGTTTTTCGCTTGGGTACGCGGAGAAATACGTGTGGAAGCCATTACCAACAACCACGTAGCTAAGGCAACTAATTTATGGTTCCACATTATCGCAATCACAAATTTTCTTGTTGTATACAAACATATAAGACCATAGCAGAATAATTTAAATTCGTTGTGACATGCACAATGTATGACCATACACAATAAACGGCAAAAATGAGATAAAACAGAAATAGGAAAATGTATGCCCATAAACAATACAAGTTGACAGTATATATCCATTGCCCATAACGTAACATAGCAATACACAAAATAAATAATTACAAATAAACAAGCACCAACACAATGGAATTATTTCTTAAAGTCATTAATATTTTCCTATCTCAAACTAGTGAAGGAACACAAGCCAAACTTGTAGTCATAACAGTCAACATACTGAAAACGTAAATTGGTTTCCATACATACACAACAACAAAATGACAACAACAATGCATAGCACGTAGACAATGGTTTTAAGGAGACACGATGACTATTGAATGAGTATGACATCATCCCGCATTTGCATGACAATGTCATTTCTGGATGAGGCATAGTCCGTGATGTGTCTCCTTGGTTCTTTGCACCAACCAATCCAACTGACACAGGGCTAACGAGTGCAAATGACGAAGTTATTAGTCAATTTGTTCGTAAAATATGTTCATAATGAAATACAGTCATGACCGTCAATGAATTGGGCACTCACCACAGGGCGGGGACGTGCAAAGTAGGGACACCCTGGATTTTTGGTCGACCTGGATATCTTAACAATACAGTGCCCATAGCCATAGGCACACATCCGACGTTGCTGTGTATTGGAAGTTATAGTAGAGGTAAACGAAGCCATGCTATGTTTGCCGACCAGGTGAAACACTAATGATAACATGTAGGTGGCACTTTGTTAACACTTGAGGAATTTGTTAGATTGTTAAAAATTGAGGAATGTCCCAATTTGGTTTATAAAATTTGGGTTTTACAACTGGGAAAATGTAAGTTTTGCAAGTATCAATATCTACGTTCGTGAAATGTGAGCAGTTTCCTATAAAACAGAAATAAAATAAATGATGACATGTGTATTCGGCAAATTGACACCCAAATAACTAAATATAGTCTCTCATAAATTGGACTTCACTAAAATAGAAAAAAAAAAGAAAAAAGAAAAAGAACGACTTATTAAAAAAAAACTGTTAAAAAACAGTTGCAAGATAGTTAGGATCTTCCACACAAAAGAACAATAGAACAACTGTCCCAAATTAACACAAAAATCTAAGGTCACCCTTTTTGTTTTGTAGAATTTTGGAACAACAGCAATTACTTCTTTAACCACACATTTGACAAACATTCGAAACTAACAATCAATCATAGCTGTAATTCATCTCCATTGCCTAACACTAATTAATGTACAATTCATTTGTTCTATCCTAGTAAAGAAAGATACACAAAACCAAAGTAACATACGAAATTCTCTATTTTACAAACAAAATGCGACATCAAAGGTGGACTGTTCGTCTTGCATAACAATTATGATAACCCTCAAAATGAAACTTTGGAAAGATAACCCACATTGACATGGAGCAGAGTCAGGAAAAAAGCCTTATTTCATGTTGGGTAAAATAAAAATAAATCATGTTGTTCCTTACAATCCAACAAAAAAATTTACTAAAAACTAAAAAAATTAAAAAAATTAATTTCCAAAAATTGAAACCAAAGAAAACAAGTATATAATCTTAATTATTAGAGATGGTGGATTTATTTAGTGTATTTGCTTGACAAGGCCAAAATGTTTTGATTGCTCTTAATTTTCTCCATTAGACATCTCTTTCTTTCCAATTCATTGCTCTTTTATTGATCTTGCTATTACTATTAGCAACCATCAGGGTCCAGGCTTGTGTAGACAAAAACATAGTAGTGATGTTTTAATGATCTTTTATTTTTTATTTTTTTATCTTGTGTGTGTGGTCCATCTAATAGACAAATTGCTAACTGGTTTTGAACTTTTGTGGTCCATTGCTTTATAGAGATTATTGCTGGCATTGAATGAAAGTTATTCATTGTCATTGAGAGGAAACCATAGAATTGAAAAGGAATGGGCAAACCTAGAGGGTTGTTTCTTTAATTGTATAGACCATTACACAGGATTGGCCATCTAGTACAAGTCCCCCTCTTGACATGGGTACGAGCTTGTGTAGGGCCATATATACAATGTCCTTTGATCAAAAAAAGAAAACCATTTGGTTAAAATTTGGTTAAAAATAAATCCTGTTGTTCATTCCAGTGAGGTTCAAAAATTTCAGAGAAAAAAATAAAATTACAATTAAAATCTAACTTTGTGAAACGGTTCATCTCCTTATCTGTGTTATCATTATTTCATCAAATTGGCAATACACGAACAGGAATTCGAGATTTTGAAAAAAAAAAAAGAAAGAAAATACATGAATTCTTTTTGGATTGGCAAGATAATACATGAATTATCATAATTTTGGGAATGGGTTATCAGAACCTGAGTGTAACAAAAAGAAAAATTACGCAAAAAGCAAAAAAAAAAAAAAAAAAAAAAAAAAAAAAAAAAAAAAAAAAAAAAAATCGAAATTACAAAACCTCAGTTTGAAAAACAAACTGAATTCGAAAAAAATATATAATTAGCAGATTTGCAGTTAGGAAAAAAAAAACAAAAACAACAAAACATGAACTTCAATTGACCAAAAAATAAATAAAAAATTATCACAGAATGGTATCAAGATTAACATTTGTAGTTCAAAAAAAAAAAGAAAAAAAAGGGGGTATTTGGCTACATTTCCATGACAGAGCAATGGGTTTCCCACATGCGAAAAAAAAAATTGACATAAACAAAGTAAACACAAATAAAAAAAACAACCACAGATGCCCCCCAAAAAAAAATGGCGGAAGATGTTTAATCACCCACAACAATGGCTTTGACAGATGAACCCACCAGATCGAGTTGAAGGTGACGGATTTACGCACAAACAAAGCAAAAACAAAACACAAAAGCAACCAGTACTTGAAGATCGATGGTGTTTTAGACGACGAGTTCTTCTTTGGCGTTTTTCATGCGATGTGTCCTCCGGTTTCAATCGACTTTGGCATTGTTCGCGCGATGTCTTCGCCATTCAGCGTCCTCGATTTGCCCCTTCACTTCAGCGTGTTGTTGGTGTGACCTAGAATAATTTCAATATTGCGTGTGTGGTGAGGCGGTGCTCATGTGAAGTAGAGTGGGAGGGAGGTAGTTTGGTAAATTCACCCTAGCCTGGGACAATGCATAACATGTGAATCTCTTAAGTAATTCTATTTCCACACACCAAAACATCTCACTCCACATCCTCTCTCAATACACACACCAACTAATTTCGAATTTTGTAATTTTACTCAATGCACAACCCTTTTTGCCAAAAATATCCCTCTTTAACTTTGAAAATTTGTAAGTATTGTTTCTTCTCCCTGCTTCGGTCTTGTAAAGAATTTTCATTCATTTAAAAAAAAAATTGTTACATTGAGGCACTGTAAATGGCATGTTGGTTAGAGCAATGGTTTAATTATGGATTTATAAGTTATTAAATTTTTTTTTGTTTTGTTATATATTCATCAGAATTTTTTTTGTTTGTTTTTGATTTTTGGGTTAAATCTGGTTGATATTTGAAATACACAGCCATTGATAGACCTATTACAGAGCTTAATTAACCATATTTCACTTATGTTTTTAGATCTGTAGTTCATCTGTTTTAATTACCGTGTATTATGCATCTATTTGTAAATATTCTACAGGATTAAATTTGTTCAAATCTATTCACCCAAAAAAAATTTGTTTAAATCAACATGCATTGTTTCCTATCAACAACCTTCCAAACGCAATCTAAATCCTTAGGAGGGGATGGCGGTTTTGCGACAAAGAAGTTGTAGCGAAGTTGATGGCGGCGGCGGCAATAGCAGTGGGTGGGAGCTAGGGTTAGGGTTAAGAAATTGGGTTTTGGTGAAGAAGATAAGAATGCTTTAATAATTTTATTTTAGGGCAAAACTGTAATAAAAAAATAAATCATGAAGTGTATGCATAGAGATAGATAAATGTGTAGAAATAGAATTTTCCGAATCTTTTTCGTCTACTAGTGACTAATTTAGAATTTAGTCTTTTTTGAACTTTTAACCCAAATCTACCTATATATTTGGTTTTCGTCTGTTGTGCAGCAGCCCACAACTCATTTTTGGGAGGCTTTTCCCATATTAAGCCAATTTACTATCTTAATTCCCAAACTAAGCCTAGTTTAGACGGAATTCCCAAACTAGGCTAAAGCGCTATTACAAATCACGCTTTCACTGTTTAGAGCAGAAAATTTGGTGAATAGTGAAAGCGCTATTACAAACCATGCTTTTAATTAAGAAAGCGTGGTTACAAACCACGCTTTTAACATAAATTTCTTTTCTGAAGAAAACGTGGTTCCAAACCACGCTTTCACTGTGCATATTGTTTAAATTTTTTTTTCTGAAGAAAACGTGGTTCTAAACCACGCTTTCATTATGCATTTTGTTTTCTGAAGAAAATCTGATTCACAATCATGCTTTCACTGTGCATATTTGTTTTGTTAAGAAAACGTGATTCACAATCACGCTTTCATTGTTGATAAATGAAAGCGTGGATTGAAACCACGCTTTTACAACTTATATAAAAACCCCCAAGCCACCTCATTTGCAATCACGTTTTTTACACTTATGTTTTTCTCAGACTCTCGCTCTCCCCTCTGCTCAGCTCTCACTCTTCCTCTCGCTCTCGCTCTCCCTCTGCGCTCAGACTCTCACTCTCACTCTCCCTCTGCTCTCAGACTCTCTCTCTGCTCTCACTCTCTGTCTCTGCTCTCTCTCTGTCCGTGGTATGGCATCTATCTCTCTCTCATTTGAATTTTATGTGTTTATTGTAATTGTTAAAATGTGAATGTGTGGTTTTGAATTGGTAAAAAATGTTGTGGTTTTGAATTGTGAAAATTTTGTAGGGTTTTCAATTGAATGTGAAATCAGAAATTATGAAATTAGAAATTAGGGTTATGAAATCATAAATGTGTTAGGGTTTTCAATTATGAAATGTGTGGTTATGAAATTATGAAATCATAAATTATGCTTGTGTTAGGGTTTTGAATTGTATGTGTTAGGGTTTTGAAATTATGAAATCATAAATTGTATTTGTTAGGGTTTTGAATTATGAAATGTGTTAGTGTTTTAAATGTGTGGTTATGAAATTATGAAATCATAAAATGTTAGGGTTTTGAATTGTGAAATCAGAAATTATGCTTATGGTTTCAGAAATTAGGGTTTTGAATTTTGAATCGTGTCTATATTTTTTGCATTTTAAATTGTGAATCCTGTCTATATTTTTTGAAATTAGGGTTTAGAATTTTGAATTTTGAATTTTGAATTGCAAATTATATTTTTCGCTTGTTAATAAAAGGAATTGAGAATTGAAAATTGAGAATTGAGAATTGAAATTCATATTATGAGATTCAAGACCCTAATTGAGAATTGTGAATTCAAAACCCTAATTCATATTATGAGAATTGAGAATTGAGAATTCAAATTCATATTATGAAATTCATATTTGCTTCTTATTTTTTGCTTGTTAATTGAGAATTGAGAATTGAGAATTGAGAATTGAGAATTGAAATTCATATTATGAAATTCATGAATTGAGAATTAAGGTGGACTGGTAATTTCAATTCGAGGTCCACATGCTTACATATATATGATCATTTTGTTTCAGAAAATAAGACTGTAAACTGTATGATTGAATTCAAAATCTGAAAACTGAAATGAATCTGAAAAATTCAAAAGTTGAGAGATTTGAAAAAAAAAAAAATGAATTTAGTGCATAACTGCCCATATAACTGATATAGGGGTATTTTTCAAAAATCCAAAATATAAGACATAAACACCCAGAGAAGACTTCTCTTTATAATAGTACTAGATATATATACACCTTTATTCAGTATTTCACTTGGTAATATCAAGGTGGGGTTTGTATACTTGAATTTGCCGTCTATTATACTATATGAGAAATTGTATTTGTCACCTGATTTATTTCACTATACTATTTTACCCTCTAGGTGTAGACATTGTGCATATTTAATAAAGGGAAAATTTCACTTCAATGTGCATGTGCAAACTACCCATATAATTTGGAAATAACGATAATGTTCTTGTGGTTTGTGGACTAAATGAAGTATACCGTCAGACATTCAATCCAAATTAACATCAACTGTGAAACATGTGCTAGGTCATAAGGGGGTTTATGTTCTTATTTTCAAATATCAGAGGTAAATCACACATGGAGTAAAGCAAAGGGGGTTAAAGTCAATTTTATCTTTCAAAAAAATGACAAATATGAATTTCATAATATGAATTTCAATTAAAAATATTAAGTGTATGGAAAGATTAACGTTTTTTCCTAAGTTAAATTTCATGAAACTAATCTCTACTAAATGAAATTATTCAAAAAATAATAATAATAATTTTGACTCTATTTTATTCAAAAAATATTTTTATTGACTTCAAAATAATAAATGAAAAGATCATGTTCTCTCAAATAAAAGACAAAATGACTATATTAACCTGAAAATACTATTTTACGTATTTTTTTTTATTTAATTGTGTAGGTTACATAAGAGATTTAAACATTTCTGGCATCCTTTAATGAAAATAACATTACAATTTTGTGTAAGTGAATTTCCGATCACACTGCCAACTCAGTATTCAGCCGGAGAACACTGGCAGAATAGATGGCACCTATCTGACCTGCAACAGAAAGAGAAGATTCCGGCGGTGGTTCGTCCACCCGGGGGCACTCCGACGATCAAGTCAGTATATCTCTCAAAGATAATCAGTAGTGCTAAACTCACTGTTCAGAATATAAATTGCGTACCTTAGACCCATCGGGGGTGCCTTTCTTTTATAGTTAGCTCAATCCTAATCCCCATAGAAGCCTAGCTTCAATGGACTTCTGCCTAGTGCTTATCCTGGACTCTTCAAGAGATAAAGATAAACTCTCCTTATCCATGCTAAAGTCCTTCCTCATTCTAGGACTCTCGTGCCTTATCCGCTTATCTCGGATTCCGATATCTTCAAAGATAACCTCAGCCTAACTGAGATAACCTTGGCGTCATGACCAGGACACATGGCACCTCGGCTGACACGTCGGCATCACCTTGGCCACGTGTTAGTACTCAGAAATTATATCCCCACAACTGCCCCCTAAGTTCTATTACCTCGGCATTCTGAGGTGATGGAACCTATATCAGTACTTCCTGCCAGTACTTAAAGTCTCTCAGCCGAGATCATTATATAGGCCGACATGTCTCTTTAAGATTCAAAGATTCCAAGATCTCCTTCACGCGTAGGAGCTGTCATGCAAAATAACTCAACCGTTTCAACCACGCGTCTTCCTTTTACTGGATCGTACTCCGTACGTGCTTGTAATTTGAATTCTGCTTGCGTGCGCCGTCTGACAGATCCGTCGTTCTAGGTTCATTAATTCTATTTTGCCGTCATTTCAAGTTTTAACAAAACTTTTTCCTCCTTTCCTTATTTTTTCATTTTTCTCCATCGTTTCTGAGGCTTTCTCTCTCTCTAGCTTTTTCTTCCAACTCCTCCATTGTTCAAGCTTCTAGAGCTCTGCGACTTGCACTGTTCACCTCCTCCGGCGAGGTTCTTGTTAATCTTTTCTGCAACTGTCGTTCTTCTGACTTCGGCGAACTCAACACCGGCTTCTTTTCTTCGGTGAGTTTACTGTTTCTCCTAATTTCAGTTTTCGATGTTCTTCATTATTCGTTGCCTTCACTGCTTTGTTCAAACATTCGATTTGTGAATCATATATCTGAATGTGATTATTTCACGACTTTGCTCTTGCTCATGTTTTGAATATACGTACTGCTCACAATTTTTCTACACTTTTGTTACTGTTCTTGGCCTGTTACACCTGTCTTGTGTTTCTTGATGATCCTTCACTGTTCTTGAATCTGAATCGCATTTCCTGCTTCTGTTTTCCAGATTCGTGCCTCCAATCTTCATCCCCATAGTTTTAGGTTTGGGACTTGTTTGTAGAACCTATTTTAGAAAAAAACTGGAACGATTCCCCACAGATTCTGTGTATTCTTAGGCTTTAGCTGAGGTTCCTAAAACCCTCAAAAAACTCCTTCCTTCTGAAATCCAACTCCTTTAAGTGAAGCCGACGTTATGGGTATGTGGAAGCATAGGGTAGACACCCCGACCAAGTTAGATCATTTTAGGCGTGAGTTTGACATCCCGGCCGACGTCCATCTGAGGTTGGCTGGGGAGGATGACTCTATCATGCCCACAGCTGATTCCATGCCCCTTCCTGTTGTAGTTTTCATCGAGTGCGGATTTCGGCTCTCACTCAATATCCTTTTTCGTAAGATCATTCATTATTGTAAGTTAAACCCAATACAGCTTGCCATCAACTCCTACCGAGTCATTAACGGCATCATAGCCTTAGCCAAACAAGAAAACGCTAGGATTACCTTAGCTGATATCCAATATTGCTACACCATGTGTGGCCTCAAAAAAGATACGGGCTACGCTTACTACCTTAAGCCGAGGTCCACAGAGTACAAAATTGTCGCCGACCTCCCTGACTCCAATAAGGTCAGGGATGACTATTTCATTACCTCAGGGAACTGGGAGTTTGCTCCAAATGAGGACCTCCATCTCTACCCTCTTCCTCGATCAGTTTTTGTAGAGAGCAATGGTAAGAGCCCTGTGTTCATACTAACTTGTTTTTAAAGTATTCAATACTTTATTTGTTTCTAATATCTGCTTTTCTTGCAACTCTTCCTTAGCCACCGAAGGGCTTCCGTCAGTCTTTCTTTCCCAACAAAGACTTGAGGAAACTTTTCGATCTGCCAGTCTACAAACGGAAGGCCCCTCTTCTACTTAACTTCATTCCTACGTACAAGTCAGCTCTTCCCGACGTCCCCAAGAAAAAGAAGAAGAAAAGTTTGTCTCCTCCTTCCGCCACAACTCCTCAAGCTGCCTCCACATCTCGGCAAGATCAAGGATCGACTTCTGATCCAGCTGAGCAGCCGTCAACCTCGGCTCCTTATCTGATCCCAATATCCTCGCACCAACGTCGGCGATGAACTGTTTTTCCTGCCGGGATGGGTCGCCAGAAAGCAGTTGCCAAAGATCTCTTGGCTAGCATCCCATCAACCATTGACGCTCCACCAGCGCAATCTCAGCCTCCTGCGAAGCCGAAAAGAATAAAGAAGGCTCAGCCAAAAGCAAAGGTGACTCAGGTTGACACTGAAGATACTTTGCCAATTTCGAAATTGGCTGAGAGTGAGAAGACCACATCTGCTGCCAAAAAGAGGTCTGCCGAGGCCCAACCATCCGAGTCTATCCGATCAAAGAGGCCGAGGCCATCTTCTATAACCACCTCGGGGTCTCGAAAGCACGATTTCCCCTAGGCCCCCCAAATCACTCTGGAAGATAAGCCAGTTATGGCCAACGATAGCGCTGATGATATTAATGTCGGCATTGCCCTTAGCACCGCTCTGCTTCTTCCCGGCAATCTCGACAGAAACGCCGAGTTGAGTGAATATGAGAACTATGCTCTAATGCCTCAGCGCTCCGTTCAAGTAAGTGTCTTTATTTGGTCGTTTTTTTTTTCTTTCTTTTTTATACTTTAGAAAAGTTTGAAATAACTTCTGCTCTGTTTTATTTTTTCTCAGGCGATCCAGCATGCCTATTCTTTCTCAATACAATCTTTCGAGAACCGGGAGGAGCTGGCCGATAAGAAGAGGGAGGTCTCCAAGTTTCAGAACACTAATAAAAACTTGCAATCCAAGATAAAGACCTTGGAGGATCAAGCCGAGGCTACTATTAAAGCTAAGGATGTAGCCGAAGAAAAGGCGGAATCCATTGAGGCCATTAAGAAGGTCCTTGAGGTCGAAAAGAGGGAGGCCGAGGAGAAAACGGCCCAGGCCCAAAAAGAATTGCAAGAGGCCTTGGCCACGAAGGATGCTGAGCTCAAGGCGGCTGATGAGAAGGGCTATAATGAGGGGGTGGCCAATATCACGGCGGACTATGAAAAGCAAGTGAAGCAGGCATGCAACAAGGGTTTCACCCTTGGTTGGATGTCTCTTCTAAAAAAACTTGAAGTCCCCGAGGGCTCACCCCTCAGGAACACCGACGTCATTCCTCTTTCATTCCCTCCAACTCCAAGTCAATCCGACGACGAATCTGAGTCTGAGGAGGAGACCTTGGTGAGGAAATCAAAGGAGGCTACTAGGACCAAGTTCCCTTCTCTGAATGAGCAAGTCCTGGACTTGACTCAAGATGAGGAGGGTGAGGAGGTTCCCAAAGATGCTACAGCTAAGAAGTCATCAGCCGACGTGATTCTTGCCGACAAGAGCCTTGATGAAACCCTTCAAGAAATTGATGCCGAACTTGCAGCGGAAAAGGCTGCCGAGGTGTCTTCCCAACAGTCATCCGAACTTCAGACCCAACCATCTGTTGTTGCAGAAGAGTCTTTACTTTGATGTGTTTTTCCTTTGTATTGTGTACTTTTATTCTTTTCTTTTTTCTTTTTTTTTTGGAACAATTTGTAAGTTTTGGCCGACGTGCCTTCTTTTGAATGTTAATACAACTTTCTTTCTCTGAATGCTTGTATCTTTGTCTTCTCTTTACTGCTTCTGCATGATTCCATACTTAGAATGTTTTGCATATCTTTAATATATACTTCAATCCTTGTGCAACCTTCTCGGGGTGACACACCTCGGTTGTAAAAACTGATGGTTTACCTTGGCAAGTACAAAAGTACCTTTCTTGGCATAACCTCGATTTAGCTTCAACTTGTAAATTTTTTCATGAAATTTCAACAAGTGTTTAACCTTAGTCTTCAACTTATAAACTTTTCTCAAGTTTCAACAAGTGTTAAACATAATTGTGGTTTAACTTCAACTTGTAAACTTTTCTCAAGTTGCAACAAGTGTTAAACATCATTTCGGTTTAACTTCGACTTGTAAAATTTTCTCAAGTTTCAACAAGTGTTAAACATCATCTCGATTTAATTTCAACTTGTAAACTTTTCTCAAGTTTCAACAAGTGTTAAACATCATCTCGGTTTAACTTCAACTTGCAAACTTTTCTCAAGTTTCAACAAGTGTTAAACATCATCTCGGTTTAACTTCAACTTGTAAACTTTTCTCAAGCTCAAGTTTCAACAAGTGTTAAACATCATCTCGGTTTAACTTCAACTTGTAAACTTTTCTCAAGTTTCAACAAGTGTTAAAACCATTTTTCTTCTCTCTGCCCCCTAATGTGAACCTAAGTTCCACTTGGGTTCTCATTATACATGTATTCTAGAAACAACGTTATGTATCTTTATCAGTCACAAGTGTATAAACATATAAACAAGCGAAAACTTTATTTATGTGCTTCGAAAAATGACAAAAAAACAAAAATTTCTAATGATAGAAAAATTTCAAATTGCAAGTGTTCCAAGGTCTTAGCAACTCTTTGCCCTCATTATCTTCAAGCCGATATGCCCCATTGCCCAATACCGAAGTGATTCTATAGGGTCCTTCCCAGTTTGGGCCAAGTTTGCCCTCTCTGGGATCCTTCTTGTTGCTGACGACTTTTCTCAAGACTAGGTCGCCGACTTGGAACTCCCTTGGGTTAACTTTTTTATTGTAAGCCCTGCCAAGCTGCTCTAGTATGCTGCTAACTGAATTGCAGCTCTATCTGTCACGACCCAAACCCGCTCCTATGGATTTAGTACCGTAACCGGCCAATAATCCGAGATTACCGAAGGCCTGCTTGACAGTAATACAGTAATACAGAGTACAGGGGCTGGCGGAAGCCAATACAGTAATTAAAAGATGTCCAATGAGCTGTGACAGTCTGTATGCAAAAAGATTTTTCATATATATACACATTCATAACAGAACAGTCTATACATACATGTACAATATATACAATCATTCAGGACAGGGACTTAATCCCTGTTAGAACAGTACAGTACAACGTCATTCAGTCTATACAGTAATTACAAAACAGATACAAAAAGGGGAAAACTAAAACACCCCAAAAGCCCTAGCTTGACAGGCTCAGAACCTCGCAGTGAGGCACAGTGGTTGGCTTTGACAAAAGGGAGTCTAACCCACGCTCCTAGCTCCGGTCTGGTGCCTAAACACCTATATATATATATAAATAGTGAGCTAAGGCCTAGTGAATAACATAATGCGTAAAGAGGTTAAGAATGAATGTCCTTTCAGTATTGAAAACAGTCAATTGATTCAGTGTATCAGTCATTCAGTCATAACAGTCATATGTGGTACATCCATTAGCAGAATAGTACAGTAAACAGTAGGTCTTGAAAGACCGAATAATCAATGATGGCCATCGTAACAATAAACAGAAGTTCCAAGATAGGAACTGACAGAGATCTCTGTAATAGTAGCAGTAGCAGTAACAGTAACAACAGTTGCTAAGGATGCCACAATACAGTTCATAATAGGGGACAAACATTCATTCAGTTAATAGTAAACAGTTCAGAAAACAGTTCAGTTGATCATTCATAAAATATTCATTTTTGAACATATCTTTACAATATTGTTACTCACAGAGTTCTAGGCTACAGATAAGCTAGTTCGCGTCTCCAGATGCCAACCCTACACAGTTGCAGAATGAACACACACTAAGCTACACAGTTGGGAAAATAATAATTCAATCCCTAGTTTGCCTCAGTGTGGTTCTACATTAATATCCTCATTAAGATGCCTTAAACTAGGCCTAAGAATGCCTAGGATGAAATGAGGATGCAAAGATGCCCTTTAAAAATATTTTCAAAAAACAGGGGTCCCGCTCGAGCGTGGGTTTCCCCGCTCGAGCGTACAGGCAAACAAAATACTCCGCTCGAGCGCGAGTTACCCCACTCGAGCGGACTGTAAAACATGCCAAAAGTACTGGATGTGTGAAAATCACGCTTGATTGGGCGCTCGATACCCGCTCAAGCGTGTGACACAAGTCCTCGCTCGAGCGTCCAATACCCCGCTTGAGCGAACTGTAAAACAATGTAAAGTGCTGGATGCACGAATTTCATGCTCGAGCGCCAGTCACTCAGCTCGAGCGTGAGTCCAAAATCTGGAATTTCCAGATTTGAACCTCAAGCTCAAAAACAAGTTTCAATGTACCAAATTCGATCCTTTTGGGCTAATTTTCTGGAAAACATTTCAAAACTTATAATATAACATGTTTCAAAGATCAATTTGAGAAATCAAAGCCCAAAGGTAATTCAATTAAATCCAATTTCAAACCAATTTTCATGAACATGACTCAAACATGACATGCATGAGTTTAAACCAATTCAAAGCTTCAATTACATGCTCTAATGAGCTAATTCTTCCAAAAACATGGTAAAATCATGAACTATACTCAAAATATGAACATGCATGTGGCAAATTTGTGAAGAACAACTTCAAAATGTAAGAATATGCCCATGCATGCAAAGATTAAGCTTTGATTCAACAAATTAAGCTAATTCATGACCTTAATCTCTAGACTTCCATAAACCATGCAACATATAACTTAAATACATGAACAAGAAAGTATAATCTCTACCTTAAGTCTCCAATTCTAGGTGTAGGAGTCCAAACATGCAATCAACCTTCAATTTCCTCAAATCACCAAGCTAAAATTGTTGAACTCAAGTTTCCTCACTCTCTCTATCTCTAGTCGGCTAAGGACTCAAGGAATGGCTGAGGAAATGAGGCTAAACAATGTATAATTCAAGTCTTAACATATGGTATGAAGTTTGCCACTAAGTGGCAAAGTTGTAAATAATGCAACTTGTGTAATTTAACTTGTTTTAATCTATTTAATCATATCAAATCACATTTCAAATAAATATGCCATAAAATCACATAAATTATGATTAACACATATCACTAATCAATTTCAGATTCGGCCGTCGATAAGGCCTTCAATTTGTAGTTTAAAACATAAAACATGAACAGATAGTTTAACAGTCGAACAGATAGAAATGCACTTAAACAGATGCAGACAATCAATCAGTTCCAGATTTCAGTCAGTTAGTCAATTAACATGCTTAGTCTCAGTTTAGCAGTAATCAGTGGTTAATCAGTAAACAGTGGTGAGGGTTGTCACAGTCTCCCCTCCTTATAAAGAGTTTGGTCCTCCAAACTGGAATTACCTTTATTCTGGAAGAAAACAGGATTCAGTGGAAACAGTTCAGGATATCTCTTCAGCATATCATCTTCCCTTTCCCAAGTGGCATACACGCCACTATGGTTCTGCCAGTCAACTTTCACTAACGGAATCTCTTTGTTTCTCAACTTCTTGATCCGTCTGTTCACAATCTGAATGGGCCGTTCTTCATAAGTGTAGTCATCACTTAGCACTACACGGGTAGGCTCAATCACATGGAAAGGATCCCGGAGGTAATCCCTCAACATAGAAATGTGGAAGACGTTATGCATATGCTCCATTTCAAGAGAAAGAGCTACTTGATACGCCACTGGATTAATTTTCTCAATAATGTCATACAGTCCGACATATCTCAGCGCTAGCTTACCCTTGACTCCAAAACGAGTCTGGCCTTTCATTGGTGTCACTTTCACAAAAATGTGATCACCTACTTTATACTCTCTGTCTTGCCTTCTGACATCCGCATAACTTTTCTGTCTGCTCTATGCAGTTTTCATTCTCTGTTGGATCAGTTTTACTTTTTCTGTAGTTTCATACACAATCTCGAGCCCAAGCAAAGGCCCATCTCCAACTTCTGCCCAGCAAATCGGAGATCTACATTTTCTGCCATACAAAGCCTCGAAAGGCGCCATACCAATACTTGAATGGAAGCTGTTGTTGTAGGCAAATTCAGCTAAGGGTAGATGACTTTCCCAATTACCCTGGAAATCAAGAACACACATCCACAGTAAATCCTCCAGAGTCTGGATGGTTCTCTCTGACTGTCCATCTGTCTGAGGATGGTAGGCACTACTCAGTTTTAATTCAGTTCCTAATGCAGTTTGCAGGCTTTGCCAAAATCTCGATGTAAACTTCGAGTCCCTATCAGAAACAATAGACACAGGCACTCCGTGCAATCTAACAATGTCATCAATATAGATTACAACCAATTTGTCCGCATTATAAATTGTTTTGACAGGTAAGAAATGAGCAGATTTAGACAATCTATCAACAATAACCCAAATTCAATCCATACCTTTACTGGAGCGAGGCAAACCAACAATAAAATCCATGGTGATATGTTCCCATTTCCACTCCGGTATGGGTAAGGGTTGCAGTAAGCCTGCGGGTCGTTGATGTTCTGCTTTGACTTGTTGGCAATGAAGACATTTTGATACAAAATTAGTAATTTCTTTCTTCATTCCCGGCCACCAGAAATTCAATTTCAAGTCTTGATACATTTTCGTATTTCCAGGATGGATAGACAGTTTCGAATTATGGCCTTCTTGCAGAACTCTCCTTTTCAGTTCAGAATCATTCGATACACACAGTCTTCCCTGGAATTTCAACACATTATTCTCAAATTTGAAATCCAGCCTCGGTTTGGATTCTCGTTCTTCGATGATCTTCTTCAAGAAGTCATCCTGTTGCTATTTTTCTTTAATTTCTTCAATCAGTGCCGGTTGAGCAGAAATGGCAGCTATTGTTCCACCTTGTTCTCGCAAAACAATCTCAATTTCAGATTTCTCAAGGTCACAAAGCAACTCTTTATGTCCGGTGAGTAAACAGGTTAAGTTTCCAATCGATTTCCGACTGGATGCATCGGCAACGGTATTAGCTTTCCGGGATGGTACAAAATCTATAGATCATAATCTTTTATTAGTTCTAACCATCTCCGCTGCCTCATATTCAGTTGTTTTTGTGTAAAGAAGTATTTCAAACTCTTGTGGTCTGTATACACCTCACATGTCGCCCCATAAAGGTAGTGACGCCAAATTTTCAGTGCAAACACTACTGTAGCGAGTTCTAAATCATGGGTCGGGTAGTTCTTTTTATGCAGTCTCAGTTGTCGGGAAGCATAGGCAATAACTCTCCCATTCTACATTAAAACACATCCCAAACCCTTATGAGAAGCATCACTAAAAATGGTAAAACCATCTGTACCTGAAGTTAGGGTAAGAACCGATGCAGTCACAAGTTGAGTTTTCAACTCTTGGAATGCTGATTCTCTTTGGTCAGTCCAGTCAAATGATATCCCCTTCTGGGTCAACTGGGTCAGTGGCAAGGCAATTTTGGAGAAGTCTTTGACAAATCTTCTGTAATACCTGGCTAACCCTAAAAAGCTTCGGACTTTTGTAACATTTGTTGGTCTAGGCCAATTTACCACGGCTTCAACTTTCTGTGGGTCAACTGAAATGCCATCTCTACTAATAACATGTCCCAAAAACATAACATGATCAAGCCAAAATTCACATTTACTCAATTTCGCATACAGTTTCTGTTCTCTTAGGGTCTGTAAGGCAAGTCTCAGATGATGTTCATGTTCTTCTCTACTTTTAGAATAAATCAGAATGTCGTCTATAAATACAACAATAAAGTCATCGAGGAATGGTTTAAAAATTCTATTCATAAGGTCCATAAATGCAGCAGGTGCATTGGTAACTCCGAAAGGCATAACTAGGAATTCGTAATGTCCATACCTCGTTCGAAAAGCAGTTTTGTCAATGCCCTCTGGTTTAACTTTCAGCTGATGATATCCGGATCTGAGATCAATCTTAGAGAACACTTGAACACCCTGTAACTGATCAAATAAGTCATCAATACGCGGTAATGGATATTTATTTTTCACAGTTACCTTGTTCAGTTCACGGTAGTCAATACAAAGTCTCAGTGAGCCGTCTTTCTTTTTCACAAACAAGACAGGTGCGCCCCATGGCGAAGTACTGGGCCTGATGAACTTCTTATCTAATAGTTCTTGCAGTTGCACTTTCAATTCTTTCAGTTCAGTCGGAGCCATTCGATAAGGAGCTTTAGATACTGGCTGTGTACCCGAAATCACATCAACGGTGAACTCAATCTCCCTATCAATCAAATCCCCTGGTAGACCATCTGAGAAAACATCTGAGAATTCTCTGACTATAGGAATACTGTTCACATCAGTCTTATCATCAGTAGGTACAGTCAATACAGAACATAGATACCCTTTACACCCCCTTCTAATAAATTTAAGAGCTTTCATGGATGAAATCAAGTATGGGGGAGGCACTACTCCTACTCCGTTAAACACAAATTCAGGCAGTCCAGGTGGATGGAAAACAACTTATTTTGTTACACAATCTAGGGTGGCATGGTATTTTATTAACCAGTCCATTTCCAATATCACGTCAAAATGATCAATGTTCAGAGGCAGTAAATCAATATACAGATGCATATCCCCAACAATAATTTCACATGTAGAGTACATATAAGCACAAGTCACAGATCCCCCAACAGGTGAAGATACAGCTAACAAATAATTCATGGGTTCCAATGGTCTATTCAATTTTCGCGAAAAAGCATGCGATACATATGAGTATGTAGACCCCGAATCAATCAAAACATACGCATTTTGAGTACAAATTGAGAGTATACCTGACACGACGGTCTCGGTGTTTTGTACATCTCCCGGTACGAGTGCGAACACTCGGCCTTGCCTCATAAGCTCTTTCCCGGTAGTTTTCAGATTAGGTTTTGGTGCAGCTGTTGATGCTGCTGTGCTAGGTGCAGCTTTACTATTGCTTTGTGAAGTGGAAGGGCAATCTTTGACCATGTGGCCCACCTTGCCACACCTGTAACAAGCACCAGAGATTTTATAACAAACCCCCTTATGGTTCTTACCACATTCAGGACAGGGCGGTATAGACCGGTTCCCTTGACTAGAACTAGTCATTGACCCTGTATTCTGCTTTTTGTTCAATGGGTTGTTTCTGCCTTTCTTGAACTTAAAACCCCGTTTCTTATTGCGCCATTCAGTTGCCAGTGAGCCAGTCTGTTTCAGTGCTTCAATATTTGCTTCAGCCATGATGGCTCGGTCAAGAACATCTACATATTTCAGTAATTTCAGTACATTGATCATGTCCAGTATTTCTACATTGAGGCCACCTTCAAACTTCCTGGCCTTCTTGTAGTCGGTGTCCACCATGTGTGGTGCATATCTAGCAAGTTTGGTGAACTTTGTTTCATACTCTCCTACGGACATGGCGCCTTGTTTCAGTTGTTTGAACTCGGTCACCTTTCTATCCCTGACACACTGAGGGAAGTACTTTTCGAAAAAGGCTTCTTTGAATTGAGCCCAAGTCATAATAGTGTTAACATCACGGATAAGCATCCACCACCTTCTAGCTTCTTCTTGCGAAGTAAAGGTGGCCAGTAGCACTTTGTGTGCTTCAGAACATGGAAAAACTTCAAATAACTTTTCCGTCTCAAGAACCCAAGCTTCAGCTTTTAGCGGTTCGAGGCCTCCCTGAAAGGATGGCGGTTTCATCTTACTAATTTCTGTGTCAGAGCTATGATATCATCATTCACAGGTGGCTCTGGTTGTACTGGAGGAGGTGGGGGCTGTTGGTTCTGTTGTTGCCCTAGTCTTTCAGTTAGTAGTTCCACCATTCTCTCCAACCTTGCCATTCTTGCCTCAGAGGATTCAGTTTCATCAACATTTCTTGCGTTGTCCATCTCACTATAGGCAGTTATAACAATTATAAACATAGGCAGTTGCATACTTAGACATATTATCACATTAACAGTTATATTCATGTCTTAGCCACACACACTTATCATGCTCATGTAATGCCCTCATCACTTTTCTAGGACATCCTATAGCTCATTTGGACACGTGTGTGCAGTATAGCTCGTGATTTAATAATGCTTTGATACCACTCTGTCACGACCCAAACCCGCCCCTATGGGTTTAGTACCGTAATCGGCCAATAATCTGAGATTACCGAAGGCCTGCTTAACGGTAATACAGTAATACAGAGTACAGGGGCTGGCGGAAGTCAATACAGTAATTAAAAGATATCCAATGAGCTGTGACAGTCTGTATGCAAAAAGACTTTTCATATATATACACATTCATAACAGAACAGTCTATACATACATGTACAATATATACAATCATTCAGGACAGGGACTTAATCCCTGTTAGAACAGTACAGTACAACGCCATTCAGTCTATACAGTAATTAAAAAACAGATACAAAAAGGAGGAAACTAAAACACCCCAAAAGCCCTAGCTTGACAGGCTCGGAACCTCGCAGTGAGGCACAATGGTTGGCTTTGACAAAAGGGAGTCTAACCCACACTCCTAGCTCCGGTCTGGTGCCTGAACACCTACATATATATATAAACAGTGAGCTAAAGCCCAGTGAATAACATAATGCGTAAAGAGGTTAAGAATAAATGTCCTTTCAGTATTGAAAATAGTCAATTGATTCAGTGTATCAGTCATTCAGTCATAACAATCATATGTGGTACATCCATTAGCAAAACAGTACAGTAAACAGTAGGTCTTGAAAGACCGAACAGTCAATGATGGCCATCGTAACAGTAAACAGAAGTTCCAAGATAGGAACTGACAGAGATCTCTGTAACAGTAGCAGTAACAGTAACAGTAACAGTAGTTGCTAAGGATGCCACAATACAGTTCATAATAGAGGACAAACATTCATTCAGTTAACAGTAAACAGTTCAGAAAACAGTTCAGTTGATCATTTAGAAAATATTCATTTTCGAACATATCTTTACAACATTGTTACTCACAGAGTTCTGGGCTACAGATAAGCTAGTACGCGTCTCCGGATGCCAACCCTACACAGTTGCAGAATGAACACACACTAATCTGCACAGTTGGGAAAATAATAACTTAATCCCTAGTTTGCCTCAATGTGGTTCTACATCAATATCCTCATTAAGATGCCTTAAACTAGGCCTGAGAATGTTTAGGATGAAATGAGGATGCAAAGATGCCCTTTAAAAACATTTTCAAAAAACAGGGGTCCAGCTCGAGCGTGGGTTTCCCCGCTCGAGCGTACAGGCAAACAAAATACTCAGCTCGAGCACGAGTTACCCCGCTCGAGCAGACTCTAAAACATGCCAAAAGAACTGGATGTATGAAAATCACGCTCGATTGGGCGCTTGATACCCGCTCGAGCGTGTGACACAAGTCCTCGCTCGAGCGTCCAATACCCCGCTCGAATGGACTGTAAAACAGTGTAAAGTGCTGGATGCACGAATTTCACGCTCGAGCGCCAGTCACTCCGCTCGAGCGTGAGTCACTCCGCTCGAGCGTGAGTCCAAAATCTGGAATTTCCAGATTTGAACCTCAAGCTCAAAAACAAGTTTCAATGTACCAAATTCGATCCTTTTCGGCTAATTTTATGGAAAACACTTCAAAACTCATAATATAACATGTTTTAAAGATCAATTTGAGAAATCAAAGCCCAAAGGTAGTTCAAGTAAATCCAATTTCAAACCAATTTTCATGAACATAACTCAAACATGACATACATGAGTTTAAACCAATTCAAAGCTTCAATTACATGCTCTAATGAGCTAATTCTTCCAAAAACATAGTAAAATCATGAACTATACTCAAAATATGAACATGCGTGTGGCAAATTTGTGAAGAACAACTTCAGAATGCGAGAATATGCCCATGCATGCAAAAATTAAGCTTTGATTCAACAAATTAAGCTAATTCATGACCTTAATCTCTAGACTTCCATAAACCATGCAACATATAACTTGAATACATAAACAAGAAGGTATAATCTCTACCTTAAGTCTCCAATTCTAGGTGTAGGAGTCCAAACATGCAATCAACCTTCAATTTCCTCAAATCACCAAGCTAAAATTGTTGAACTCAAGTTTCCTCACTCTCTCTATCTCTAGTCGGCTAAGGACTCAAGGAATGGCTGAGGAAATGAGGCTAAACAATGTATAATTCAAGTCTTAACATATGGTATGAAGTAGGCCACTAAGTGGCAAAGTTGTAACTAATGCAACTTGTGTAATTTAACTTGTTTTAATCTATTTAATCATACCAAATCACATTTCAAATAAATATGCCATAAAATCACATAAACTATGATTAACACATATCACTAATCAATTTCAGATTCGGCCGCCGATAAGGCCTTCAATTTGTAGTTTAAAACATAAAACATGAACAGATAGTTTAACAGTCGAACAGATAGAAATGCACTTAAACAGATACAGACAATCAATCAGTTCCAGATTTCAGTCAGTTAGTCAATTAACATGCTTAGTCTCAGTTTAGCAGTAATCAGTGGTTAATCAGTAAACAGTGGTGAGGGTTGTCACACTTTCCCTTCTTTCTTCTAGTAGATCCAGGTCTCGGGCTAAGAGTACATCATTAGTCCCGTTCTCTACTCCCTGGGTTCTGATCCCTGGTATGCCGACCTCCAGCGGAATGACAGTTTCTGTACCATAGGCCATGGCAAAGGGGGATTCCCCTGTTGATCTTCTCGGCGTAGTCCAATATGCCCAAAGTACATTTGGTAGTTCATTCACCTATTTTTCCTTTGCTGCTTGCAACCTCTTCTTAATCCCATCCAAGATGACTTTGTTGGATGCTTCTGCTTGTTCATTGCTCTGAGGAAAACTCGGGGTAGAAAAGTAATTCTTGATTTTGAACTTTACACAGAAGCTCTAGATTAGCTTGCTGTCAAATTGTGTTCCATTGTCGGCAACTATTGCTTTTAGAATCCCAAATCTGGTGATGATGTTCCCCCATATGAAGTTCTTCACATCAACAGCTCGGATTTTGGCAAGGGGTTCAGCTTCTATCCACTTGGTGAAGTTGTCTGTTGCCACCAGCAGATATTTTCTTTATCCAGTTGCTTGGGCCAGTTTCCCAATGAGATCCATGCCCCATTGAGCAAACGGCCAAGGACTGGATACTGACTTCAGGTCTGCTGCTGGTTGGTGTATCAGAGGTGCAAATCTTTAGTATTTTTCACACTTCTTCACATATGCTTCTGCATCTTTCTACATGCAGGGCCACCAATACCCCTGGGTAATGGCCCTATGGGCAAATGATCTGCCCCCAACGTGGCTTTCACAAATTCCTTCATGAATTTCATATAAAAAATCTTCAACTTGTGAAGGATGTACACACCTCAAAAGGGGTCCAGTGAAGGATCTTCTGTAGAGATGTCCTTCCGCTGTCAGACTGAATCTTGCCGACTTCAATCTGATCTTGTGTACCTCTTTGTGGTCATCTGGCAGCTTTCCTTCCTTTAAGAATGCTACAATTGCATCCATGCAGCTTGGTCCCATATCCACACACATTGCTTCGTGCTCTGCAATCGGTGGTTCAATGCTCGGGCCCGACAGGTATTCGACCATTATCGTCCTTGCTTGTCCAGGTTGTATTGCACTAGCCAGATTGGCCAGTGCATCAGCATGACTATTATCATCTCAGCTAACCTGATGTAGTCGGCAATTCTAAAACAAGGTGTGATACCCCTGTTCCGTATTATGCTAATTTATCCTCCTTATGCATATGATTATGTGTTTGTTATGATTTTGAGTGCCATTTATATGAATATATGTGGTTTTGAATTTCTATATGTTCACCGTAGGAATATCTGTTTGATTATCTGCTCCAAAATTGATTGCGCCATTGTGATTGGCATAATTTTAAAGCCTACAGTGAAATTTAATCGAAAATTGATTCGGACCAGATTAAATTGATGAATTAGCGCCCAATTATTTATTATTATTAAATTGGTCTAGTGGGACTTTTATAAAAAGGGCAATACACACTCAACACCTCTCTTGGTTTCATCTTTTGGCTGGTTTAGCCCTCTTAGAGGAAGAGAGAATCGAACTAGAGAGAGAGAGAGTGTAGGAGAATCAAAATTTGGTCTTGAAGGCATGGAAGTTTGAAGCTACACTCAAGAATTGATCTTGGTTTGGGAGATTAAAGCTCTTAGGTGAGTAATCAACCCTTAATTTATGGGTTTGAGTTGTGATTTTGTGAATTAAAGATTAAATAGTGATCAAGAACATGGAATGAGTTGGTTTTGATGAATTTGAAGTCCATATGTGCATGCATATAGAGAATTCCTATGAAATTACATAATCTAGCATGTAATATGTTAATTTTGAAAGATTGTGAGTTGAATCATACATGCAAGCATGTGTTTGTTGAGTTCCATGAGAATGAACTCCATTTGCATCATTTGAAAGAGAAATGAAGTCAAAATTAGCATGCATGCTTGAATATTAAAGATGTGGAGCTTATGTGAGGTTTGAATGCATGAGCCTTGATTATACAAAGGAATGTTGATTAATTTGAAGAAATGGACCATGATTTTGAGCAATTGACCTCATCTTGCTTGTATACTCATGTTATATAATGTATGAACCAAAAACATGAGTTTTGAACCTTGGAAGGTCGGGTTTGAACTCAAGAATCCATTTTGGAAAACCTAGAAATTTGATGTCCGCTCGAGCGAGGAAACTGCCGCTCGAGCATGAATTTCGAGCTCCTAGAATATTTTGCAAACATGATATCCGCTCGAGCAGGGAGCTATGTAAGATGGACTTCCGCTCGAGCGTCCAAGTTCCACGCTCGAGCGTAAAAATGGCATAACCAGTACTTTTGCAAACCTCATGGGTCCGCTCAAACGGGGAAGTCCACGCTCGAGAGGGGACCCTGTTTCTGAAAATTTTGTGTGATCGTTCTGTGTTTCGTTTTCCATTCTCTTTCACTTGTAAGCACTCTTAGACATGCATTAAGCATTGTAATTGAGTTAAAGAGATAAGAATGAATCCTAAAGAGGAATATGTGAATTAAAGAACGGATTGAATCGTTTGTGACCCATATGTGTTATATGATGTGTAGGGTCAAGCTCCAGGGCAAATCCACGAGCCGATCACTGTGAGTAATATCTTAACAAAGATATCTTAATTATGTTGTTGTCCATATTGCTTACTTCTATGTATATTCTTTATTTGATATTATTTACTGGGCTTTCGCTCACGCTCATTCATGTGTTCGTAGGTGAGCCAAGAGAAGTCCAAACCCAGCCCCAGTGAAGTCTGTTTGGAACAACTAAGGTTTTGAAGAGTCAGCCCTTGCGTCTCACGCACGAGACACATCTTCGCCCTTCTGCCATTCTATGTTATTTTGTCATGTTGGCGAGGACTTTGGTGTACGTCTGTATATAGCTTTGTTTTGGCTGACTTAGATTTGAATGATCCTGTCTGTATAGAACTTCATGTTACTATACTTTCTGTTGTGAGTTATTAATATATGTATGTATGGAATGTTATGATGTTCATGTAAGCATAGCTTTATGGGCAAAGTTTTAAATTTGCTTCCGATTTGGCCCCTTTACTCTGATGAGTTTTGTCTTATTTGGTTTGAGGCCGTTGGTAATCTCGTGATTACTAGCCGATTATGGCCTTAACCGATAGGGGCGGGTGACGGTCATGACACAAGGCCACTAACCTGTTGACTTCCTTTGCATAGGCTGACATCCTTTTATCTCGGGCTGCAAACTCGCCCGTTGTCTGGTTGACTATGAGCTGGGAGTCACAGAAGACTATCACTTCATCTGCTTCTGCTGCTACTGCCAGCTTTAGTCCTGCAATCAATGTTTCATACTCTATTTCATTATTTGAGGTCTTGAACCCCAATCGAATGGACTGTTCCAATATCTCTCCATCTGGAGATACTAGTACTACTCCTGGCCCCGCTCCTTGTCAGTTTGAGCTCCCATCGACAAATAGTCAAAAGGAGTCGCCGATGTAAATGCTGCAGGGTCTGAGTTTTTTCTTTTTCCTTTGTTCTGTTGTATTCGGCTGGGCTTCTCCTTACTTGCGTGGATATCGTTCACCTAGGCTCAACGGAGCCCGATGTACGATGGATTCTGGTGTGAACTTGGCCACGAAGTCGGCCAAAACTTGGCCTTTGATTGCTGTTCTGGGTCTGTACTGCAATTCATACTGTCCCAAGGCCACTGCCCATCTGGCTATTCTTTCTGTCAGGTCTCCTTGTTGTAGCAAGGACTTCAAGGGGTGTTCTGTTAGCACCACAATTTTATGGGCCTGGAAGTAATGGTTCAGTTTCTTTGAAGCCATTACTAAAGCCAGTGCCAATTTTTCTAAGGGTAGATACCTTGTTTCTGCGTCGGCCAGGGTTTTGCTTACATAGTAAACAGCCCTTTGTTCCCTTTTTTCTTCTCGAATTACCACTGCGCTTACTACGTGTTCTGAGACTGCTAAGTACAAAAACAACTCCTCCCCAGGTTCTGGATTTGAAAAAACTGGAGCTGTGGTCAAAAAATTCTTCAAGTCGGCCAAGGCGACCTCACATTCTTCTGTCCATAAAAAATCTGTGGCTTTCTTCACTAAGTTGAAGAAAGGTTTGCACTTGTCTGAGCTTCTGCTTATGAACCTATTCAGGGCTGCGGCCCTTCCAGTCAACATGTGCACCTGTTTTGCCGACGTTGGGCTCTTCAATTCCAGGATGGCCTTAATCTAATTTGGGTTGGCCTCAACGCCCCTTCTAGTCACCAGGTATCCTAAAAAATTACCAGATCCCACTCTAAATGCACACTTCGCTGCATTGAGTCGGAGCCGATATGTTTTAAGGATGTCAAAGACTACTTTCAGGTCAGCCAGATGACTTTTAGGTTCCTTGGTCTTCACGACCATGTCATCGATGTAAACTTCCACCATTCCGCTAATCAGGTGTTTGAACATCTTGGTTACCAGTCTTTGGTAAGTTTCTCCTGCGTTTTTCAACCCAAAAGGCATCACTCTGTAGTAGTACAGACCTTTTGGGGTGATAAACGCAGTCTTCTCCTCATCTGGGAGATGCATGGCTATCTGGTGGTATCCTCTGTAGGCATCTAGGAAGCTCATCCTTCCATGCCCTGAAGTGGCATCTACCAGCTGGTCAATCTTGGGTAGAGGAAAACTGTCTTTGGGATAGGCCTTGTTCAAGCTGGTAAAGTCCATGCAGACCGTCCATTTACTATTCTTTTTCTTCACCACCACTGTGTTTGATAGCCATGTTGGGTAATTTACCTCTCGAATGGCCCTGGCCTCCAGAAGTCTATCTACTTCCTCTTCCACTACTTCGACATGTATCAACATCAGTCTTCTTGCTCATTGGATTACAAGTTTTGCCGACCCATTAACATTCAGTTTATGGCAGCTGACTTCGGGGTCAATGCCAGGCATTTCGTAAGGCGTCCAAGCAAACACCTCAATATTTGCTCTCAAAAAAGCTTCAAACTCTTTTTCCTCTTCTTCAGCTAAGCCTGAGCCGAGAAGAAAGAAGCGTTCTTCATCCCCCTCCTGAACGAGGATTTTCTTTAGTGTTTCTTCACTCTTCTCGGCTGGCTCCTTGCCGACATCCTCTAGGACCTCCACGTCCTCGCCTTCAATCTCTGTCTTCTTTGGTTCTCGTATGCTGCAAGTGGATTTCATTGCTGCCATGGAGCAATTCTTTGCCTAGAGCTGATCTCCTCTGATCTCCTCTATCCCATGTTCTATTGGGAATCGCAATAATTGATGCAATGTTGAGGGAACAGCCCCCATCGCATGCAACCACGGCCTTCCCAAGATAATATTGTAAGGGGAGGGTATGCCGATTATGGTGAACTCTGTCTTTATCTTCTTGGTGCCAACCTGCACCTCCAAGCTTGTCGTTCCCAGTGGCCATGTCGGCGTTCCATTGAACCCAACCATTGGGCTATTGGATTGCACCATATCGTCTGGGTGAAGACCAAGCTCCTTGTAACATCCGACGTACATGATGTCACAAAAGCTGCCTTGGTCGATTAAGATGCGTTTCACTTGGCATTCCCCAACCTGGAGGGATACTACCAAGGCATCGTTATGTGGATGCTGCACCATCTCAAGGTCGGCTTCAGTAAAGGACACTACTGGTCCTTGGCACTCTTCTGCCTGATGTCTCTTCTCTCCGACTTGGTAGACATGCTGTAGGTGTTTTACCTTCTGGGTCTCGCCCCGAATCTCATTTTCATTGACCTTCGAGTGAATTACATTAATTACCCGAGGTCCTCCTGCTTGAGGTTGCTATGCTGGGGGAGGTGGAGCTGCTGTCGCCTAAGGCAATCTTGCCTATTCTTCCCTTGTCCTAGCCTCATCGACAAGGTCTCTTAGATGGCCTTGCCTCACCAGGTCTTCTAAGTGTGTTTTCAGGGCTCTACAACCCTGAGTCATGTGTCCATCTTCATTGTGGTAAGCACAATGTCTGCCAAGGTTTCTTCCCATAAACTCTCCTAGTGCCCTTGTTGGTGCTCTGAAATAGGGTTGGTTCCGAATTTTGTCCAGGACTTTGTGGATTGGGATTCGGAACACAGTCGTAACTGCCTGTGTAGCCCTCAGTCCTATCTCTTGCTTGCTGGATCCGTTGTTACCTCGGCCTCACTTCGGTGAGCCGTTTCCTTTTTCTTGCTTTGTCTCATTAGTCCCCGATGTATCTTCCTCAGCTCTGGCATACTTCTCGATTCTAGCCATGAGCTCTTCCATGCTTTTTGGCAATGTCTTTGCTAAAGATTTTTGTAGTGGACAGTCGTCTTTTAGGCCGTTCTTGAAAGATACGACCGCCACCTCTTGATTACACTCTGGTATTCGGTTGAACACCTCATAGTACCTTTTTACATAGGCCCTAAGGCCTTCTTCCTTACTGATCTTCAGAGCCATCAATGCGTCCACCCTTAATGGCTGCAGCTTGCTTGTCACGAATCTGGCCACAAACATCTTGGCCAGGCCTTCCCAGGTCTTCACACTTTCCTTTGGTAGTTTGTGAAACCAATCTGATGCAATCTCCCCGAAGGATGACGGGAACACTTTGCAGAGCAACGGCTCGTTCCCATTATACAATGCCATTGAGTTCAAGTATAATCCAACGTGGAAGTTGGGGTCTGACTTACCATCGTATATTTGGAACCTCGGCATACTGAATCTCTTCGGCGCCTCAAATTTGTCCAATTCTACCGAGAATGGTGTTCTCGGCTTAACAGGTGAAGTTACATCGGCATCGGCATTATGTTGTTTCCTCTTGAGGTAATCTCTCAGGTCTTCCTTGCTCCACCTAGGAGCTCGGCTATCTCCCGACTTCAGTCTTTTCGGCATACTGCTCTCAGCTTCATTGTGGGCCCTTTTCAACCTTTCTCCATAAGTTGTGTCGAAGCACAACTCTTGCCTTTGAATATGCCGATGTTCTTTGGGGTCTACTTCTTTAGTTCGATGTGTCCTTCATGACTCTTCTTTCCTCGACTCTCCTTGCCCGACCTCCCAAGAAGGCCGGTGAGAGTGTTTTTCGCTTCTGGTGTGCTGAGGGGCTATTGGGATTGGCTTCTGCCCTCCCTTCTAGGCATTGGCCACTGGAATCGGCGTGTCCTGCAGCGGGTATGGTGGCTACATGACATTACTTTGCATCATAAAATTGACAACCGATTACAGGTCTGCCAACTTGTTTGCCATCTCTTTCACCTCTTTGTCCCTCCGTAGGCGCCTATCCTTCCATACCTGGAGGTCATCCTCGTTGTAGTATCCGCTTCGATCTGGTTTCTTTGGCACATCGCCATCTTGGCCGACGTTTTTCGTGCCGTGATTCTGGTTCTGAGTCTCCTCATTGTGACCATCTTCTTCCACATTTGGGTCAACGTGTTTTCCACTCCCACTAGGGATTTCGTCCTCAACCTTTTCCTTCGGTCCGTCGCTAGCCATCTATTCCCCTTTCTTTCCCATAGGCGGCGCCAAATTATGTGAGTGAATTCCCGATCACACTGCCAACTCAGTATTCAGCTGGAGAGCACTGGCAGAATAGATGGCACCTGTCTGACCTGCAACAAAAAGAAAAGATTCCAGCGGTGGTTCGTCCACCCGGGGGCACTCCGACGATCAAGTCAGTATATCTCTCAAAGATAATCAATAGTGCTAAACTCACTGTTCAGAATATAAATTGCGTACCTTAGACCCATCGGGGGTGCCTTTCTTTTATAATTAACTCAATCCTAGTCCCCATAGAAGCCTAGCTTCAATGGACTTCTGCTTAGTGCTTATCCTAGACTCTTCAAGAGATAAAGATAAACTCTCTAAGAGTGTTATCCTTATCCACGCTAAAGTCCTTCCTCATTCTAAGACTCTTGTGCCTTATCCGCTTATCTCGGATTCCGATATCTTCGGAGATAACCTCGGCTTAACCAAGATAACCCTGGCGTCATAACCAGGACACGTGGCACCTCGGCTGACAAGTCGACGTCACCTTGGCCGCATGTTGGTACTCAGAAATTATATCCCCACAAATTTGTAACTAATTATCTATTAAATGGGTTATTTGTGTCAATTTCATATTATGCAGGTTTGACATAACCCTATGTATTTATCATGTTATTATATAGTGTCATATTTGTGTTTGTGTTGAAAATCTAATTTCGTGTACGATTCATGTTGTGTTAGAAATTCCCACCTGTAATAGAATCAAAGTAGGTTCAACTGGAATGCCTTTGGCATATTATGTAATCAATGATGCTAACAAAATTGACGTTGTTAATTTATAAAACAATTGTAAGACTAGTGATACTTTGCAGTTCACATAATATTGGACAATTAAGAAACAACAAGCTCATGAAATGAGTGTAGTTAAGATGAGGATGCTTAGGTGGGTGTTTGGTAAGTTTTGGACAGAGAGAAATAGAAATGAATATACATTAAATGGTACGAGTAGCACCAATTGAAAATATGTTGAGAGAGAACAAACTAAGATGGTTTGGTATGTACAATATAGACTAGCAAATGAAATGGTAGAGAAGAATGTAATAGGATCACCGTAAAAGGAAATGTTAGGGGAAGACGTAAATTGACTTGGGATGTGATAGTAAAAAAATTAAACGAATTTATTTAATTTAACCGAGCATATAGCTTTTAATAGTACGAAATGACGAAAAAAGGATTCACGTATCGTAGCCCACTTGATTGGGACATAAAGCTTTGTTTGGTTTCATTTCGTTTGGTTTATTTCACTGTATTTGGGGTCAGGCACCCAAAATATTATAAAAAATTCTTAGGATTTATTTTCATTTGGGTTTTGCTAAAGGTTTCCACTTAGTTGTTAACTACCTAAATCCATACTTTAGGACATAGCTTATTGCAGGTGTCTGCATATAAGCACATAAGTACTTGTAAATTATATGTTAGAGCGGATTGCACTCTGCCCCTCCAAGCTAACCAAAAAAAAACTGAATTTTGGGAGGTGCCACATTCTTCCACAACCATTTGGAAAATCAAAGCAAACAATTTTTTTTTGTCAAATTTATTTATATTTTTTCAAAAAAAATCAAACAATAATTTAAAAAATCAAACCAAACCGCTATATCACGTATTATTTTTTATATACATTCAATAAAATTAATAATTTTTATAAAAAATATTAACTTTGAAATTAGAATAATTTGAAAACATTTCATCATAAAATATTAACATTTAATTTTATAACCTTGTAATAGAAATTTTAAAAAATTTAATGAGCTGAATTTGTAATACATATAATAGCATTATAGTATAAATTAAAATTTCATCACAAAACTTAAGAAAATTTGAAACAGTTTTTGAAATGGGTATTGAACGAGCCAAAATGAGTTTTTTGTTTGAATTTCATAACAAAGCCTCTATGACCTCTAAAAAGTGGACGAGGGTTACTATTTCACATAGGAAAATAACTTTGTCATGAATGTCCCTAATGGCACATGTTTGAACAAATCAAATTAACTTATCTTTAATTGTCCATAAATCTCAAGAATTGGATCACCAGTTTTAAAAAATTAAGAACAATGTTTGAAATAAAAATTATGAACAAGTCATACAAAATCAGTCGAGTTATTTCAACTCAATGAAAAAATTGATAATTTCATACAAAACTTACACTATGATTTAAGATTTTTGTATGACTTGTCCAATTT
>NW_021025123.1:475009-491615 GCF_004153795.1 Camellia sinensis
AAGCAAAGGTATTTGTTATTTGTAGAATTACAAGAACTCTTCAAAAACAATTGAAATATCTCCCTTCATTGATAAGTCGTGGAAAAGCATTACAAATCCATTACAACATAAATGGTTTGGTCATTCATCCAAACAATTTCATTCATTATCATCATCATCTGACATTTCAATATTAGATTCATACATAACATCCATGCTCCAGGCGAAGTATTGGTGTCCATCATCCATTAACCCATCTTCGGCACGCTCATTTGCCGTCTTCATTAGTGAGGACCTTTGCAAACGTCGGGTCATGCGATTAACTTCGTCGTAGATACGATGCAATGCCCTTTGCAACAATTGTGGAGTGTTAGTTGGCATACGCATGGCTAACCGGCGAGTAAATTTAATATTAACTTCACGACATAGCTCAATGAGAACGTTTGCTCGAGTTATGCGAAATTCCCACTCGGCTCTCATGGTATTGACGGTGGCATGTGAGTAACGCAAATTTGGATTTAATGGGTATTGAAATTCATCTCCATCTGCAACCCAATAGCGACCCATTGCTGAATATAGATCAACCACCGTATATCTCATGATGATATCGCTCGAAATACCTATAAAACTTTTATTGTGGTATGAGGCAATATTTATACCACATATACACATGGTAGCTGTATGTATGAAATTATTGTAAACAACTATGCATCAGAGTTGTTACGTCAACTTTTATGACCTGAACAACTATGCATCAACTTTATAGGAGTTGTCACTTCGACTTTTATTTACTACTCAGTGCATATCTGAAGCTTTTAAGCAAAATTCAAATACGCTTAGAAATTTAATTTAATTTATCCGCTCACAAATATAATTCAATTTATTTTGCCTTGACATTATATTTAATTTCACTTTTTACCTTACATATTTCATTTAATTTAATTAGAGAAATTTGACCAATTTAATTTGAAGTTAATTATGTGTTGATATGCCCGTCGGTGTTGTTATTGTCTGCATACTAAGCTAGGTTTTATCTGTAACACTTTCGAGTTCTGTACATCGAAAAACTCATTCATTCTAACTCTACTACAAATTAACCTTCAATACATTGTAACTGTATAATATTTTATCTTCAACGTTTATGAATCTATTTGGGGCTGCATAGGGTGGCTTTTTAAACACAAAGGGTCTAATTGTTTTGTTATTTTGTTTTGACACCCCCTCATCCCATTATGAATTGCAGAATTCACATTGGCACAGTAGGTATGGTACGATAATAAATTGTAGCTCGGCGCAGTGATACGTCCAACATTCTCGGTAATGCAGTGCAGTGACTTGAACAGACGTAATAATTTGTATGCTTTGTTTTTTCTTCAGATGCTATGTGACTTTGTCCACCGATGCAGTGATGCATGTCATGCATGTGACTTTGTGCAGTGATGCATGTCACTTTATGCAGTGATGCAGTGATGCATGTGACTTTCTAACTTTGTAAATTACATACTTTGTGACTTTTTTCCTCACATTACGTGATGCATGTGACTTTGTGCAGCGCAACTTAGATGCTTTATTTTTTCCTCACATTTCAGAATTCATGTAAGTCACATTAATACGACCACATGGCAATAATGTTGATAAACAATTATATAAAGGACTGAAGGAGCGAAGTGTAATTTACCGAATATAAAAAGAAGCAGAAAATGCAAAGAGGAGAAAATGGGATGACTGTGAAGTTCATTAAGTGAAAATAAGATAAAATATAGGCCGCAGTGCCAATCTTGTTTACATATCAAGTGACCGTTTTATTATTTTGGTGAAAAAATCAACGATAGCTTTGTAGGTCGAAGTGAGTGTAGACACCCCATTTTGACCGACCTTAAGACTCAAACATCATCAATTGAGCGCTCGGTGATGGTGCATGTTGTGCCCGTTTCGAGGTTTCAGAGTTTCGGCTGAGAGCCTTGCCTCCGGGCCACGGAACTTTTTTGTGCTTTGCCTCGGTTTGCGAACCAGGTCTTGTTTTCTCTTCTCGAAGGAAGGGAGAGGTCTCGTAGACCATCTCTCAGTGGTCGTAGGCTACTTTTCGTGGTCGTAGGCCACTTTTCCCGTTTGGAGACCAATTTTCAGTTTTCGGAGTCGTCGGTCGTGCGCCTCGGTTCGGGACCGCTTAACTTTCTCCGTTTGGCACAATTTTTGGCACACACCTTGTTTCCTTTCTCTAGAGGGACACTGTGGCCTGGGAGACCACCTTTGTGGTCGCACACCACTTTCGATGCTTCACAGCTTGTTTTCGAGGCACCCGGCTGCGCGTTTTGACTCCCGAACTCTCGTTTTGCATCCGTCTTGGTTCATTTTTGGCATGGACCTTGTTTTCATTGTTTGGAAGGTGGTACAAGGGTGGGAGACCACCTTTTCTCCTTGGAGACCACTTTTCCCCCGCCGGCCGATTTTCTTGTCAAGTAACTGGTTTCCCTTATTTTTGGGCCACAATTGCTGGTCTCCCACCACATCACTAGCTTGCATTCAGTTGGGAGACCACCAAATGGGGCTGCCGACCACCTTTTGTTGAGTTGACCCTTTTGAATTGGCTGGTCGACCACCTAAACTGGCTGGCCGACCACCTAAACTGGTCGGCCCATTTCCTCCTGTTTTGTCTCTGTGAGTTGTTGCCAGCTGTGCCAACTGGAAAGCACAGAATTGATCCTCCATACACGTGTATGGAGGATCTTCAAACTTGGTTTTTAGCTTCTTGAAGAAGCTTTAGACCTCTTTGGCTATAAGAGAGATCCTCTCCCTCATTAGCAAAGGTTCAGAATATGGTTGGAGCATATACCATATCTCTCTCATTGTCTTTATATTTTAGCCTCCAAAAGAGCCTTGATCTTGGCCCTTTACACACCACCTCACAACCACACACTTCCACCATCACTCTAAGGTTCTTGGAGCTTGTTTTCAGAGGCTAAGGAGTTGCCTTTTTTGGTCCAGAAGCTGCTGGAGTTCTTGGCTACAAGGGTAACACACCATTTTCCTCTTTTTGGCTTTATTTTGCTCCATCTCTTAGCCATACTTGAAAGAATTTTTGAGCTTCGGTGTAAACTAAAAAAAGTCTTATTTTGAGGCCCTTAACATGTTTGTTTAAGATCATTTTTCTGTTGGGGGTCATCTACCTCCTTGCATGCTTCATTTCACCTTGTTTTGAGCCATGCCTTAGAGCATTTGTGTTGGCCTTTGTTTGGCCTTTTAGCCACTAAAATCTAATGGATTTTCAGTGGCTAGCATGCTATTTTGAGTGCCAAAATCAGAGAGGGGTGACCCTCTCACCCCTTGTCTTGTTTACTAGCATATTTGGCCTAACAAAGGAGTCCTTATTTTCATGTTCCCAAGCCATGTTCCAAGCCATTTTTGGTGGGTTTTAGGACCTGCATAGGCTCTGTCCAGAGTCCATTTTTCCATTTTGGGTGTCCATCTTGCATGTGTAGAACAACCCTCTTTATAGCCTATCAAAGGAGCCTATCATTCTTGTATGCATAGACCATGTTTCAGTGGGTTTTTGGACTTTATTTGGCATGTCATACCTCTAAATTTTTCTGGTTTGGTGGCCTCTTGATTTCCTTACATGCTTGTAGTGCAAATCCTCTTTACTAGCTTACATTGCATGCTATTTTGGCCTTTGATCCAAGCACTTTTTGGCCATGCCTTAAACTAATTTTATGCATGTTTTGGACTGCCTTAGCTCTGTTTTTATGCCTCATGGTCGAATGATGCTTGTTATGCATGGTTGTAGTTCAATACCCTTGCCTAGCTTTGAGTTTTGGAGCCTATTGCATGCTTATGTTGAGGTGTTTCCATGTTTTGGGGCCATTGTGCATCATATTTCAGAGCTTACATGTATGCCATATTCCCATGTTTTCTACTCTTTAAATGCGTTTGAGAGTTGTGCATAAATACCTCATTTTTGGACCATTACATGAGTTTCATTTCTATGCATTTTGAGCCATCATTTTAGACCATTTTCCCACTATCTTGGACCTGCCTAGGGTCTATTTGAGGCTGGTTTTGCCATTTGTGCATTGCTTTGTGTACCCCTAGTGTAATGTGCTTCACTAGTTTCGGTATTCGGGCCATCTAGCATACATTGTGTGAGGTGTTTGCATGATTCGGGACCATCTTGCATGTCATTTCAGAGCTAGAAAATGTATGATTGTGTGCCATATTTCATCCCTTGCCATGCTTTGGTAGAGTGGCATTTGATGCCTTAGGTTCGGTCCCTTGCATTGGGCATGTTTGCATGAGTGTTCCTGTCTTTAATTTCATCATGTTTGGCCACTGATTTGAGTGTGGCTGAGGCCCATTCATTTTAGTTTAAGTCCATCTTGCATTGTGTATGCCATGTCCATGTTGTCGCATGCTTGATCGTCGCATTGTGTATGCCTTGTTCATGTCTTCGTGCATGTCCATCTTCATATGTGCATTGCGTATGCCATATAGTTCATATACATTGAGTATGCCATTCTTAGTTCATAGCATTGTGTATGCTAGTTGCATGTTTGCATTACTTAGTTGTATTGTATTTAGGTTGCATAGTCCAAGTCGCATTGTGCATGCCATGTATATTGCATTGTGTTTGGAATAGGGTTTAGTCCAAACACGAGAAACGAGGGACGTTTCATACTCCAAGTGACGAAACGTGCCTCGATTTTTGGTCCCCGATACTCCGGATTACCCATGATGGAGTTTAGGCCTTGTGTTTATATATGCGTTCATTTTATATCGAGTCATGCAATCCGACTCCTCAGCCATCATGCATCGAGATGCGTGATTGGTGGCACGAGGATCGAGGACTACACTCCCTAGAGCTCATGCAATGACAGGGAGAGTGGTCGTGCACACATATGTTGAAAATACTTTGCCATGCCCCTTTCTTGCTCTCTGTTGCAGCAAACCAGAAACCAGCAGCAAAAACTGGTCGGTAGTGTCCCTACAGCATGGTGGAGTTTCAGCCCTTTGGAGTTTTGTACAGCGTTCTGGGACCAGTTGCAAACAGAGGCAAATCGGGGCATCGCGATGGATTTCCCGACAAGGCGACTTGAGCATGCATGCATCCCTATCATTCGGAATAGAGTTGAGGCGGTCCATCATATGTAGTTTGCATGCTAGTTCATTTGCTTATTTAGTTAATTTGTTAATTAGCTAATGTTGTGTAATAATTAGCATGATTAGCTTAGATTAGCTAGTTGGTTATGCATTATTCATTCGGACCCTCCGAGGAGGGCAATGTTGTAATAAGTGTGTGTGTGTGTGTGATGCATGTCTTCCAACCCCACGTCTTTCTCCCTTTTATTTACCAGCCTACGATGGTTAGTTTAGGGCATGTTTCAATTAGCATACTTATGCTCGCATGTTTGCATCCATTTATCTGTCTTGCATGCACCGAGCTCGGCGCATCATACTAACTGCATTGTATTTCAATTTCGAGTTAAATACGTGTATCAGTTGTTGCATTTCATATGCCATTTTAGAATAGCCGAGCCTATCTTAGTTGTATTTTTGCATGTGTTGCATTAGGCATTTCAGCATAGTTAGGATTCATGCATGATTTCTAATTAGCTTCTTTCTTTGGCTTGGAGTACTCGGTAAGTATTTATGCTTTAGTATCCTTGCATGCGTGTGAGTGACTGCCATGATAGCATGCTTACCATGAGGCTATTTGCTTATGTGATATAACTGCCTGAATGCCTGTGGGTGAAGGTTGGGTTATTTGAATTGGAACAATTCACCAATTGAGAGTTTTAAGCCCACTTGAGAGTGGCAAAACCATGTTTTCTTAAGTTCACTTGAGGGTGACAAATCCACGTCTTAGCCTACTTGCGAGTAGTACCATCAAACCATCTTTCAAATAAACAAACATGAAATGTTTTGTTCCAACTCAAACGATCTAGTCTATACTTGTATGTTGTGTGCATCACATAGTAATTCTAGGCTAATAACCGAAATAAGAGCACATAATGTTTTCAAAACTCGATATCATAGATAGTAGAGGCCGATCTTTGATTAGGCGAGCAGGGGTGCTCACGAAGTGACCTTCCCCAATCGTACCCAAGTTCCCGAGCCGAGGTAACTTTGGTAATAACAGACACGTAGCCTTAGGCACGAGTCAGGGTTTCCTAAATTCTCCCAAAATAAAATATTTAGGTGGCGACTCTGTATCTGGCAAAGCAGTCCATGTTTGGCACTTCTTTCTAAAAATCAGTTTTTCAAAAACGATTTGCCAGATTTGGACTCTTTGATGATTCATCGGTCTTGCATTGCACTCTGCGAGATTAGATACAGGACCGTGACATTGAGTCCTGATCTGTAGTAAGCCCAAATGAACAAAATGGGATTCCCTCCCGGGACGTTCGTCTACAGTGAGTTTGACGGTTGTGTATTTACTTGCACTCTATTTCATAGATGTTTATGAACAATATTACTTTAAAACAAAGAAAATTAAAGGCGCTGTTTCATTTTATGATTTCATTTATAATTTTTCGAAAACACCAATTTGTGCTGAAATCGTCAATTCTAAGTGACTACTTACTGTATTAAAAAAGTAAGCATAAAAAAATAGTTTCATGTGGCGATGTGACAACTCACTGCATTACTGATTAATTTGACAACTCACTGCTCGAATATGAAGGGATTGCATTGTGAAAAGGACGGCCTACAATTATGATTTTATCTGACAATCACGTCCGTGACTACATCACAGGTACACAAAGTCACGGGTACTCAGGATTGCATGAAATGAATAAGATAAAATAATATCACGGGTATCACTTCTTCCATACTGCCCCAGCATGCATTATCGTCACCAGATCATCTCTAGTTAACCCTCAGTATGATTTTTATAAATAGCGCTACCCCCAGTATGATGTTTGTTCAAGTCATAACAATAGTAATATATCTACAATTACTGTTATTATTAATTTTTTTCTTTTATGAACAATGTCTTCAAGAGGTGTAAGAAGTTCACGGCGCAAAGAAATCCGAAAGTGTGGCTGCTACCTCCATTTACTTATGACTACAAGAGCGAAAAGTACTCGAGTCCGAAGGATTATTATGCTGGTATCCGAGTAGAATGTGCGTTCAGGGTAACGGAGCAAGAAGGATTGTTTAATGATCTACGTAACTTTGGGGCACCGGTACCTCATCGTCGTTCATTGACCATGGCTAGACGAAATGTGAGTGACTATGAAAAAGCAGTTAGCAGAATTAAGAAGGAGAACGACAGAATGTTGATGCAAAGATGTCGACATTTCATGCTTTAGCTAGCCATCGAAATGGCAGAAGCAAACAACAGAGATTTGACAGTGATTGAGCGAAATAATGTCTTAAACAATGAAAAATATCTCTCTGACTACTACATGTCAGATGAGGAATGAGAAATCAAATACCTTTATCTTTCATATATGTTTGTATGTTGTGTCGTATCTTCGTTACTGGAGTGTAAGACAATGTTGTTGTTCATCTAATTTACTGATGTATTTCAAGTATTTGTTATATGAACCTGAAGTTTATGAAATAACTACATTTATAAGTACACATTTATTAGTTCATGACTTTCTTTATTAAATTGCAATAAGTTAATAAATATTCTGGATTAATGAATGGATTAATGTATGTTGAATTATGTGAATACTTAAGGTTTTTTTTTTCCCTTTTCAAACATGATATACAACTCCATTTTTTGTACGCACTTTATAGACTCAGTGATGTGTGAAGAAGATGATTGGTTGATAATCCGATAATATTTAATTATCAACCAATCCTCTTCTTCACATATCAATAGACTTATAAAGTTTTTGATGTTGTTCTTTATTTAGTTTTTTAAATTTGTTTATGAAATTTTGAAATTTACCCCCACCAATTATCCCACAAAATGAAATTAAAATACAAATATAATATCATGAATACAAGTAAACACAAAATCACAGCAATACTGCATTGCATAACAACAATATATTGTACAAGTTAACATTACAAAATAGACGAACTGCCGCATTGAACAGCACAGAAAACAGAACAGGTAGCTCAGTCAAAAGCTTCCCTTAACTGGGGCTCCTCAAATACTGATCTTCTACGTAAAGAATTTCAGTCTCCATCAGGAAAGACGAAAGAGTCGCCTTCCAATTCTTGGAAGTCCAGTCAAAATGATGACTCTGGTAGGGAATGGGGGGTTGACAGAAAACTAAACTTCGGGACTAAACAAACAAGCTCAAAGCCAAGTGGTTGGTCCAGTTAAAGGACTAATAAAGTTCAAACGAACGAACTACCGCCTTCAACAACACATAAAACAGAACAGGTAGCTCAGTGAAAAGCTTCCCTTAGCTGGGACTCATCAAATAGGGATCCTCTACGTAAAGAATTTCAATCTCCATTAGGAAAGACAAAAGAGTCACCTTCCAATTCCTAGAAGTCCAGTCAAAATGATGACTCTGGTAGGGAATGGGGGGTTGACAGAAAACTAAACTTCAGGACTAAACAAACAAGCTCAAAGCCAAGTGGTTGGTCCAATTAGGGGGCTAATAAAGTTTAGACGAACGAACTACCGTCTTCAACAACACATAAAACAGAACAGGTAGCTCGGTGAAAAGCTTCCCATAACTGGGGCTCGTCAAATAGGGATCCTCTACGTAAAGAATTTCAATCTCCATCAGGAAAGATGAAAGAGTCGCCTTCCAATTCCTGGAAGTCCAGTCAAAATGATGACTCTAGTAGGGAATGGGGGGTTGACAGAAAATTAAACTTTGGGACTGGACAAACAAGCTCAAAGCCAAGTAGTTGGTCTAGTTGGAGGACTAATAAAGTTCAGACGAACGAACTACCGCCTTCAACAACACATAAAACAGAACAGGTAGCTCGGTGAAAAGCTTCCCTTAACTGGGGCTCGTCAAATAGGGATCCTCTACGTAAAGAATTTCAATCTCCATCAGGAAAGACGAAAGAGTCGCCTTCCAATTCTTGGAAGTCCAGTCAAAATGATGACTCTAGTAGGGAATATGGGGTTGATAGAAAATTAAACTTCGGGACTGGACAAACAAGCTCAAAGCCAAGTGGTTGGTCCAGTTGGGGGACTAATAAAGTTCAGACGAACGAACTACCGCCTTCAACAACACATAAAACAAAACAGGTAGCTCGGTGAAAAGCTTCCCTTAACTGGGGCTTGTCAAATAGGGATCCTCTACGTAAAGAATTTCAATCTCCATCAGGAAAGACGAAAGAGTCACCTTCCAATTCTTGGAAGTCCAGTCAAAATGATGAATCTAGTAGGAAATATGGGGTTGACAGAAAACTAAACTTCGGGACTGAACAAACAAGCTCAAAGCCAAGTGGTTGGTCCAGTTGGGAGACTAATAAAGTTCAGACGAACGAACTACCGTCTTCAACAACACATAAAATAGAACAGGTAGCTCGATGAAAAAACTTCCCTTAACTGGGGCTCGTCAAATAGGGATCCTCTACGTAAAGAATTTCAATCTCCATCAGAAAAGACGAAAGAGTCGCCTTCCAATTCCTGGAAGTCCAGTCAAAATGATGACTCTAGTAGGGAATGGGGGGTTGACAGAAAACTAAACTTTGGGACTGGACATACAAGCTCAAAGCCAAGTGATTGGTCCAGTTGGGGGACTAATAAAGTTCAGACGAACGAACTACCGCCTTCAACAACACATAAAATAGAACAGGTAGCTCGGTGAAAAGCTTCCCTTAACTGGGGCTCGTCAAATAGGGATCCTCTACGTAAAGAATTTCAATCTCCATCAGGAAAGAAGAAAGAGTCGCTTTCAAATTCCTGGAAGTCCAGTCAAAATGATGACTCTGGTAAGAATGGGGGGTTGACAGAAAACTAAACTTCGGGGGCTGGACAAACAAGCTCAAAGCCAAGTGGTTGGTCCAGTTAGGGAACTAAGTTTAAAACCCAATTGGTTTTACTTGATTTGTTTGTCAAAATAACTATTTACAATTAATTATACCCAAATAGATTGTTTTCTGCACCTCTTTAAAGAAATTGACGATTCTCTTAGTATAGACTAGCAATCAATGCAAGGCAAAAAATGTAAGAAACTAGACTTGTAACCAGTTCTAATGATGCTGATTTGATATTTTTTGGATTTATACCCAAAGAGAACAACACTTCAGAAATTACTGTGTAACACCAGTTTTCTGGACAGATTTGAATGCACCAGTTAATATAGATTTTGACTCTAAAAAATTATAAGAAAATTCTGATATGCAATTCAATATGTAATTAATCAACTGTAAAAATTTCAGTTCAAAATTCATCTGTTTGATAAGGTTTCTTCATTTTTAAAGATTGTGGTTATGGGCAGAATTTCATACTCATAGATTGTACCCTCAACTTTATGTACTCATCTGATATTCCTCAAACTACATAAAATACACATGATATTCACAAAAATTGGTGACAAAGTACTCCTATCTAACTCACGTTTCACTCACAAGATCCACCATTACAAGCAAAAACACTCATGGAATATAACCCATGGCATATGCTTGTTCTTCATACATCCACTATACTCATTACACTATTTGACACCAACAATTAACCTGATATATATTGAAGCCACCTAATCAGTTAAGCTTTCATTCCATCCTCTTCCAATTAAAAGACCTTCCAAATATTTAATTTTCACTTTAGGATTGACCACAAAAATATTTGAGATTGTAATATTATTATTATTTAATTGTTTACTTAATTTTTATATTCGGGTTCTCACAGAATAGGTAGCTCAATCAAAATTTTCCCTTAACAAGGGCTCCTTAAATAGTGACCTGTAGGTAAAGAATTTCAATCTCCATCAGGAAAGAAGAAAGAGTCACCTTTCAATTCCTGGAAGTCCAGTGAAAATGATGACTCTGGTAAGGAATGTGGGGTTGACAGAAAACTAAACTTGGGGGCAGGACAAACAAGCTCAAAGCCAAGTGGTTGGTCCAGTTGGGGGATTAAATAATTTCCAAAAAATTGTTCTTGGAAATTAGAAAACCGAGTAAGTTTTGGATTTAAAATGGCTCCACAATTATTTTAATATATACATTTTCATTCCAAAAATATTTTCATAAATTAGTCTTCCAATACTATTGGGTTAAGTTTTTGTCCGTGAGATTTGCAAATTTATTACGAGTGATTTCCAGAAAAAATGTAAATAACAATTAATCTTCCATACCTATGGGGTTAAGTGGGCGTGTGTGGGATTTACAAATTTGTTATGATTGATCTGCGGATGGGTACGTTACGACCAATGTTCAGTTGATGTTGTAAATGTTTCCCAAAATATTACAAATTGAATATTCAAAAGTTAATTTTAAAATAATTCCAAATGACAACAAAAATTCAAATAGTCATACTTTCAATGAAATACAAATAGTTGGTCGTAACAACAAATGATGCATAGTTAAGTGAAATACAACATTGCCTACATAGGCTTCCTTTTTTCACACATTGAGTACTTAAATCGTGGAGAGACTTGTCAGTATATGCAGATGGATTGTCAAGTTATGTGACTTGGTGGACAGGCTTTGGTTTTCTTGATTTTTTTCTTGATTTTTTTGATTACAGTGACAACTTATCTCTTATTGATATATGTGGGATTCTCAATTCAGAAAGTCACATAGCAACAGTGAGTTCACTAATTTACCTTACAGTGAGCATGCCCTTATTTTGTCGATATATGCAGATGGATTGTCAAGTTATGTGACTTGGTGCACAGACTTTGGTTTTCTCTATTTTCTGATTACAGTGACAACTTATCTCTTATTGATATATGTGGGATTGTCAATTCAGAAAGTCACATGGCAATAGTGAATTCGCTGATTACCTTACAGTGAGCATGCCCTTATTTTGTCTGTATATGCAGATGGATTGTCAAGTCACGTTTTTGGTACACAGTATTTGTTTTTCTCTGTTTTTTCATTGTAGTGACAACTCATACCTTGTTCGTATACGTGGGATTGTCATGCAGAGGGATTTATTGTCTATCGTTTTTCCTTCAATGTGTTTCTAAAGCCGTTCATAACCAACTATATAAACGACTAAAGGTGAAGACACAACCTTACAACTCATTTCGCCTTACGAAATTATCATTCATTTGTTTAAAAAAATTAGCATGGCTACACAATTCATGAGAGGGAGTGGGAATTGCAGAGGTGGTAGGAACTTGCAAAGGGGTGACAGTTCACGACGAGGAAGGGGAAGGGGACGTGGCGATGTTGAAGACGAAACGACAATACATGTTTTAGATTATGCTTGTGGTTATTGTGATAGGTTTGGGAAGCGACATTTTTTGATGCCCAAGTATTATCCAGTTCAAGGAGGTTCATATATGGATCCATCTGATAATCAAACAGGATATGTTTTAGCAGACGTTAGACTTTTGAAGTGGCCCGCACTATTTATAGAGCGAGTGCAAATGGAAAGATTATGTCGCGAAAATCGACTGAAGGTGCCAAAAGCACGTTCTGTTGAGATCCAAAAGGAAGATCCTGATAATGTTGATCGACTATGTGAAAGACTACAACATGAGATTTCTCAAATGCGCCGTAGGTAAGCCCGCGATATGCAACTATACATAGTTAAGAAGGATGCCCAGGAGAACAGAACAGAACCAAATGTTGCGGCTATCAAGGGTATCATAGAGGATCCTCAACTTGTCTCTGACGCTGAGCTTTCGGATTATTCAGACTCTGAGATTGTCGATTTAAGCGTGAATTAGGTGTTAATGTCTACATTTCGTCAATATTAGGTCATGCATTAATATGTAATGTCTGTGTTAGACTAAGTGTTTCCGTAATGAGTTTGTCAGATTGTCCGCCTAATATTTGTCTGTCTAACTGTTATGTTTATGTATTGTGTGTTCAGTTCAGGGTGTCTAGGATGTATGTATTGTGTGTTCAGTTCATGGTGTCCAGAATGTATTTTTGTGGGAGACTTATGTCTGTACTACCTATGTAACTGAAAACTGTTACATTTGCAACTTCAATTATGTTGTTTTCATGCTTGTATGAGTATTTAGTAAATTAGTGATCTCGTATATTATGTATTAAGTTTTATTACAAAAATGTTGACATAATTTAATTTAGGAGAAATATACATTCTCTTAACTTGTTCATCTTTTCAATCGTGACAACCCAAAAATGTAACCATTATTCATTGAATATAACAAATAACGTTCTCATTCTTACAAAAAAATACACTATCAATTGAATAAAACAAATAACCTTTACATTCATTCATTCATTGCACAACATCAGTTTTATAAAATAAGCGAAACCAATTGAATCACAATAACATCAACTCCAACCTAATATTTACATTATATAAGTTACTGTTCGTAATCAGAATTCAAATTACATACAAGTTACATTACATAGCAAAAAACGAAAAAAGTACCATTCGTATGTAAAAAATACATCACCAAAATTTGAGGTCTTTCTTTTAGTCCTTGTTGCTGCGGCTCTCGCGGTGGCCTTCGTCTTCTTGGCCTACTCCGCGATACTCTTTGTGTCTCACCCTTCGCCGTTGTTCGTCTAACTGCACAGTGTGTGGGTGTTCTTCGGACTGTAGAGCATGTATATTACCTTCTAACCCAAAACAAAGACGAAAGAAATTTTTTTTTTTTTAATGCAAACGGCTAGAAAACGATTTTACTAAATTGATTTTCTGAATTACAATATCACCTTCTCTAACCCAAAACAAAGATAAAAGAAAAAAAATATATATTTAAATGAAAACGACTTTAGTAAAGCTAAAATAAATTTCTAAATAACACATTCTAACCCAAAACAAAGACAAAAGAAAAAAAAATAAATTTTTACATGAAAACGGCTTTAGTAAAGCCAAAAAAAATTAATGAATTATATTATCACCTTCTAACCCAAAACAAAGACAAAACAAAAAACAAAAAGAATTTACATGAAAACGACTTTAGTAAAGCCAAAAAAAAATTCTAAATTACACCTTTTAACCCAAAACAAAGACAAAAGAAAAAAAAAAAAATTAACATGAGAACGGCTTTAGTAAAGTCAAAAAAAATTTATGAATTATATTATCACCAAAACAATGACAACGGAAAAAAAAATTAAAAATAAAATAAAATAAAATAAAATTTAAATGAACAGTAAAAGCGTGGTTTCAATCCATACTTACTGTAGTGAACAGTGAAAGCGTGATTACAAATCATGTTTTCTTAGGAGAACAAAATGCATAGTGAAAGCTTGATTTGGAATCACGTTTTTTTCAGAAAACAAAATATGCACAGTGAGCAAAATCACGTTTTCTTAAAATGCACAGTGAAAGCGTGGTTTGAAACCACGTTTTCTTTAGAGAACAAATATGCATAGTGAAAGCGTGGTTTGGAACCACATTTTCTTCGGAAAAGAAATTTATGTTAAAAGCGTGGCTTGCAACCACGCTTTATTAATTAAAAGCGTAGTTTGTAATAGCGGTTTCACTATTCATCAAATTTTAGGTTCCAAACAGTGAAAGCGTGATTTATAATAGCGCTTTAGCCTAGTTTGAGAATTCCGTCTAAACTAGGTCTAGTTTAAAAATTAAAATAGTAAATTGCCTTAATACGGGAAAAGCCTCCATTTTTGGGCAAAAGAGGTAATATTTATTCCATTATTTCAGATCTATTTTGTTTTTTTGATTGGTTTTTAGGAGTTGTTTGGGATGTCCTAAATAAGTGTACTTTTTATCTTTTTAGACTAAAAAATTGAGAAAAAAATATAGATATTTGGGTTAATTTTTTAACTTTTTATGAAAAAATGTGTATTAAAAAAGTTGTATAAATTAGTGTGTAGGGAAAAATTAGGATTGAGAGTTGTGCAGTCATAATTTTTGACTTTTGGTAAATAGTGTTAACTTTTTAACTTTTTGAGTAACTTTTTGACTTTTTAGCTTTTTATGGACTTGCCAAACTTGACCTTAATTTTTAAAATTTTTTTAGATTATCTCTTTACTTTTTTACATATTTAAAAAAATAAAAAAATTAATTTTAATCCACAATTTCCTGCTACCTGTGTTGGTGTTTGGGAAGTTACTATTTTAGTAGGTTATTTTAGTTTTTGGCTATTTTAGGGTTCGTTTGGGAAGTGGGTTGACTTTTTAAATTTTTGACTTTTTAAACTATTTTAGCCTAAGGTTAAAAAATCTCATTTGGGAAGAGTTTGACTTTTTTGTAAGAAAAAAATGTAATGATTATAGGTTAGATGTAATGTTTTATTTTTTGTGGCTAAAAAATTTATTTTGTTTTTTGTGACTATTTTAACCAAAAAAAGCCCAAGGTTTGGCTTCCCAAACGAAGCCTTAATACGCTAAAATTTTTATGTTTAAGAAAATAGTTTAAAAAAAATTTGTAATTAGATATGTTATTTTAAAAAAAAAAATATTATAAATTTGATTTGATATTTGATTTTATTAATTATTTTAACATATTTTATTTATTTATTTATTTATTTTTGTGAATTTTAGGATTGGTTTGGGATGTCCTAAAAAAGTGCACTTTTTGACTTATTGGTGGGTTTGGGTTGGGTTTGATGTGATGTGTTAGAGAGGTGATGTGATTTAAATAAGATGATGTGACTTAAATAAGATAGTGACTTTTTGACTTTTTGACTTATTTAGTACATGCCAAACTAGCCCTTAGTTAATCAACGTGATTTTAATATATGGTCCCTCTCTCTCTCTCTCTCTCTCTCTCTCTCTCTTCACTATTCTGTCTTAATCCTCACGTTTTGAAAGGCCTTTCTGCATCTTTGATTGATTACTTGGAAGATATCATAGTTCTGATTTTCAGCATGTTTAACAAGCACAAATCCATATACAGTATTACTCTACCCTAGCTAGAAAGTGCACTAAACAAAGTTTAACAAAAGTCTTACATGAGCAAATCAAACTAACACAAAGTTTAACAAAAGTCTTACATGAGCAAATCAAACTAACACAAAGTTTAACAAAAGTCTTACATGAGCAAATCAAACTAACACAAAGTTTAACAAAAGTCTTACATGAGCAAATCAAACTAACACAAAGTTTAACAAAAGTCTTACATGAGCAAATCAAACTAACACAAAGTTTAACAAAAGTCTTACACGATCCAATAAAAGTAAACTAAGTCATCTTGTTTCAATGAAATGGGATCCATAACATGAATCTTTTTTTTTTTGCTTAGGATTCATGTACATAATAAGGAATCAGAATTTTTACATGTTAGCTGTAAGGTACCTAACACCTCACAAAGAATCTCCCTCATTTCATCTAAACTTGGGACCTTAAGTATTGAACCAAAAAAATTCTTAAGAAAGTACAAAATTTAAAATGTGTAGATCAGATTTTTAAAGTTGGAGTCCACACTAAACTAAGGCCCTGCTTGGGAAAGGGCTAAAATAGCTTTAAAAAAAATTAAAAAGTCATTACAAATTGTCAAATTATTCTTTATACTTTTTCTTCTTCTTCTTCTTTTATAATAAAAAAAACTAAAAAATTATTAAAAAAGCCAATTTCCAAACACCCCTAAATTTCAATATACAACATAATTCAAAATTCAAATATTTTTGAGTATTTTTTTTTTTT
>NW_021025123.1:515886-548229 GCF_004153795.1 Camellia sinensis
ACTATCCTGTGTTGGATGTTCAACTCGAGTAGGGACTACCTGAATCCATGAAAGAGTATTTTGAGAAGATAGAACTAACTTATCCTTGTGGAGGAAACCATACCTTGGTTTCTACATCATCAATACTCAATAAAGCTATAAAATAAAGAAGGCTCTAATGAGGGTAGAGAGATTCTCACCCTCAAACACATGAAAAGGTGTGTAAGTTACCTAAATTCATGAAATAGCAACAAGGGATGAGATTCAATCTACTCTTACGGAGAAAACCCTTCCTGGACTTCTACATCAATAAAAACAATCAAAATAACAGAAAAGGAGAAACTCTAATGATAAGAGAGGGCTTTCTTTCTACTTATGAAAATGAGTATAAACTACTCAAATTCATGTAAAAGAGGTTCGGGAGGAGAGATCCGGTCTCTTTTCATGGAGGAAGCCGTGCGTAGATTTCTAACTCATGATAAATCAAGAAAAAGCAAGTCGGACTTGGCCAAAGTCACTATACATGCCTCCACTAGCTACAGAAAGAGGTAGAAGAAAGAATCCAACTATACTATCAACAACAACCCAACATTGATCTTAAGATCTCAAGATTACTCTGATAAGAATAGAAATTACAAGAAACTTGAGAATGGAAGTAGGGATTATCTCTAAGCTAGTAGAGATAGGGCCCAAGCTGGTCATTGTTGGATTTGGGAAATTATATTTTTATATTTATAGTAGTTTGCTATGAAGCATGGGTGTGGGAATGGATATGATATGGGTACACCGATACGATAAATTCTTAAAAAAGTAGGGTACAGGTACGGGGACGATTATGGTACGTCAATTTTTTTTTTTTTTAAAAAAAACTTATAGCTAAACATTCAGCATACAAATCAAAGTTTCAATATCAAAACTAAAAAGAGAGTAACTTATCTAAAAAGTTATATAATTATTTATTTTTCTTTTTTGATTGTCTAAAATAGGATGTAAAAGAGAGCATAACTGTGATTTGTGATTTATGGGTAAAATTCTTAAAAAAGTAGGGTACAGGTACGGGGACGATTATGCTACGTCAATTTTTTTTTTTTTTTAAAAAAAATTTATAGCTAAACATTCAGCATACAAATCAAAGTTTCAATATCAAAACTAAAAAGAGAGTAACTTATCTAAAAAGTTATATAATTATTTATTTTTCTTTTTTGATTGTCTAAAATAGGATGTAAAAGAGAGCATAACTGTGATTTGTGATTTATGGGTAAAAGGTGTTGGAAATAAATTACTTGATATTATCAAAATCGAAAGAAGAATAATACAAATTATAGTAGCTGCAAAAAAAAAAAAAAAAAAAAAAAAAGTTTCACCTCGCCGTACCAGTGTCATACCCATGATGTATCCAAATGTATTTGCCATACCCGGCATGCATTCGTCGTACCTAATGCACATACCGCCGTATCAGTATGCGTACCCGCACCCGGTAAGTACCCGGTACTTGTACGACATCATTTTTGGAGTACTCGTGTTCCATAAGTAGTTTGTATAAAATCCGTGATTGTATAAATCACATATTTAGTGCCGTAATTTCTTTGTTTCCTAAATTGTAATATTCATTCCTTATATATACATGGCTCTACCTCATTCAAGGGTAAGCCAAACATTCTTCATTCTTTTTGGTATCAGAGCCAAGTTTTAGAAACCCTGGACCACCTTCTCATACCTGTCAGCACCTCTCCTTCACTGCCCAGCACTTTCTTTATCTCCTTCCTTCCTTCTTTAGTTGCCGTCAACCCTCCTCTCCTCTCTAGACCACTTGACAATCTCACTCACCACTCCTAGACCACGCGAAATCACTTACCCTTTGGTAAGTTGGATCACACCTGCTGAGGCTCATCTTGCTGTTGACCAAGTTTCATCCTGGTCTAGAGTGATTCGACACCCCCTCTAGGGTGGTTCGGCTCCTATTTTTTCCCCTTTCGGGGGTGTAGTGCTAATGTATTAAGCACCTCTCTTCTGTTTTCGTTGCTTGTTGGGCTAGCAGGGTTTGTTTAGTAGCAGTTCTTGGGGTAAGTTATCGTTTTTCTTGCTCTTTTGGACTTATTTTTTTGCTGTTATTAGTGCATTGGTGTGTGATTTATAGACCCTTTCTCCTTCACTATGATTGAGCCACCTTCTACTGTGGCTATTGAGGTTTCCATGAAACCCGTTCCGGTTAATCCTGATTTTTCTCTTTCTTATCACTCATGTTCACTGTATTATAAGTATAGTGTAAATAGGAAAAATTTTGCTGCTTGGAGTCATTCCTTTAAACTATATTTAGGGGGCAAGGGGAAGGCTCATTGGTTTTTACCTACTATGACCCAGCTTGCAACCACAGATCCTACTTGTATCCAGTGGGATATTGACAATTGTACTATCCTGGGTTGGATGTTCAACTCCATGAGGGACTGGATTTATCATATATTCCTCTACTGTGATATTGTGCCGAGCCTATAGAGTGTATTGATATAGATGTATGCTCATGCTCATAATGATGCTCTCATCTTGAGTTTTATCAGGATATTGCTCGTGCCTCTTAGTCTACTTTGGGTCTCTCTATGTTGGAGTTCTTTGGCTATCTTTAGGCTCGTTGGGAAGAATTGGCTGAATAAGAGCCCTTGACTGAGTTACTGACAAAACTTGCCTCGCTTGTGTCCAAGTGACCGTCAACATACTTTCCAGTTTTTGATGGGTTTAAACTTTGAATTTGAATCTCTTCGAATTCAAATTTTAAATACATCACCTGTGCCATCTCTCTATAAGGTTTTCGCCACCATTGACAGTGATGAGCGTCGTAGGTGTCTTGGTCAGCCTAGCCCTCCTCCGATGTCATTGGTTTTATCTGATCATATGGCTCTTACCGCCAATTCTAGTTCTCGGGGCTCCATTGGTTCAGGGACTTGTCATCATTGTGGTACTCCACTGGTTTAGGCTCAGCTTGTGTCCCTCACCACTAGTTCTCATGATCCATCCTCTACTGCAACCACTCTTACTCTAGGTACTTCTACTGCTTTCCATGTTCGGTCTGCTAGTCCTTTATGGATTCTAGATTCTGGGGTTAATGATCATATGACAGATGAGTTTTCCTTTCTTTCGTCTCTAGTCCCTATTACTATTGCCCAATCTGTTTTCTTGCTGATGGTTCTTCATCCTCTATTCGTCATAAGGGTGTGGTGTCTTCATCTCCTCACATTACTTTATCTTCTGTTTTACATGTCCTCAATTTTGCATATAATCTCTTATCTGTTAGTCATCTTGCCGAAACCTTTAATTGTTCTGTCATCTTCTTATCCTCTTCTTATTTTTTAAAGGACCTGAGTTCAAAGAGGATTTTTGACAAGGGTTATGAGCGTGATGGGCTTGACTACTTTAGGAATCCATCGGACGGACTTTTTTTTTAGTTTTTTGGTGTCTGTTTTGTCTACTTCTATATCTTGTTCCTGTACTATTTAGATTTTCAAATTTATGGCATGCACGTATGGGTCACGTCAATTTTCAATATTTATGTCGACTTTTTTCTTTATTAAATAAAGCTTGCAAAGATTCTAGATTTCACTGTGTGGTTTTTGAGTTATCTAAACATACGCGTACTAGCTACGTCTCTCATATGATCCATGCCCCCAGTGCTTTTGATCTTACCCATTCTGATGTTTGGGTTCCTTCTTCTATGACTGCTTTTTCTGGTCATAGATATTATATCTTTATTGATGATCACACTGGGTGCACTTGGGTTTATTAGCTTCGTCAAAGTCTGACACGTTTTCCATTTTTGTTTAGTTTTTGGAAATTGTTAAAACTTAGTTTCGTGCAGTTGCTAGGAACATTCGTTCTGATAATGGTGGGTAATACAGTTCTAATGAATTTCGTTCCCATCTTAATTAGATTGGTATTCTTCAACAACTTACTTGCCCTCATCTGTCATGTCCTGCATCTTTTGAAATTTTTTGTCCCATGTGATGTGTCTGAGCTTCGTAGGTGACAAGTCATTCGAGCTGAGCCTGCTTGTGAACTGATTTGAACCTAGCTCAAACAGAAATATTCAAGCCCAATTTTGAGCTTTAACTAAGCTCAATCACGCTCTTTTCTCAGAGAACCAAGCGCGAATACCTCATACTTGGCTTAGCACACGTCATTTATTTGCAGGCCTAGTGCTAGCTCTGAATAATGTTAATTCCTTGAAAACTGGTTCAAGAAAGATACCTAGGTTAGCTATGTTGGACACTTGGACCAAGTATTATTGTTTTAAATTTATTGATAACTTGTTAATAGATTCTTTTTAGTATTACTTTGCTTGGAATCTTTTGTTATTTCCTTCTCGTTGAGTGTACGAGTAATCTTTTGAGTGCAGGTACGTTTAAGCTTTCTCTGCAGTTCTCAGAAGATTACCCGAACAAGCCACCAACGGTCCGTTTGTGTCACGGATGTTCCATCCAAAAAGTATGTCATCATCCTTGTTATAAATCTTATTGTTGATAAATTACAGGCTGCCATTGTTTTCAATCTACATTTATCTATGATCTTTGCTACCTGGAGTTATGTGGGTATTCCACTTTTCTGACAGTCTCCGGAATCAATCAGTCTATGCAGACGTGAGTATATGCTTGGATATTTTACAGAATCAGTGGAGTCCTATATATGATGTGGCAGCTATACTCACTTCTATACAGGTTTGGCCTCTTGATTTTAAGAAAGAAATGATGGGTATGTTTGGTTTGCATTTGGGAGATGAGTTTTAGAAAAAAATTTCTAAAAAATTGTTTGGTTTGAGTTTTTCTCAAAAAATTTCCAAAATTACTCTCTCTCTCTTACACATCAATCAATCAATTTTTCTCTTTCCTCTCTCATTCTCCAAAAATATCAAATCATCCCAAACTCCAAAAAAAACAACTCTCCCAAAATATACAACCAAACAATCCAAAAAATTTCTAAACTCTCTCCCCAAATTTTTTTTCAAAAACAACTCACCCAAAAACAAACCAAACAAGCCCGATATGTCCTCTCAATGTTTTGAGTCTTTTAGTTTTTGATTTTTTTTTTCAAAAAAAAAAAAAAAAAAAAAATTACATATGGGTTATTGCTCTTTTCATAAAACGTCACTTCTATCCAGGTTTGCCTCTTGATTTTAAGAAAGAAATGATATGTTTAACTTTTTTATTTATTTTATTTTATTTTATTTTTTGTTAAAAAAAATAAAAATTACAAATTACATATGGGTTATTGCTCGTTTCAAAAAACTTCAGTGTGTTTGAGATTGCCATCCTTGAAACTTCCTTTCAAATTTAGGTTTGTGTTTTATAGAATTTTCAATTATTCCCATCTTTAACCTTAGTTTTTATAAAAGTTGATCAAGTGAAGTATGAATAGTGGATGTTTCTTGACTGTTCACAAATAATAGGGATTTTGATCCTTTTGAATCTACATAGTACCAAGTCCAAATTTTTGAAAGTAAGGCAAAAAGCAAATATAAGAAAAACATAGAGGCTACGCAATTCACGTCCATGACATTGATCATCAATATTTGCATCTCATTGAGTCCTTGACACAGGCTGAGTTTTGACCACTTCATTGTACAACTTATTGGGAGATTAATGGCACTGTAATCGTAACCTATCAAAGGAAAAAATAATAAATGAATAAAACTAGTGGAGATGGAGATGGAAAACAATGACCATCAATATTTGTTAGAATTTACCATCACCTACCACCACTACCACCTCACCTACTCCACTAAACCTAACCCACTACACCACTACCACCTCACCTACTCCACTAAACCTAACCCACTACACCACTACCACCATCCACTACACCTACATCTATATAAGGAACCATTTGTAATAGAACATTATATCAATCAATAATAATACATACAATTTATTCTCTCTCTTTCTCTATACATTATTTTTTACAATATTTGTATCTCATTGAGTCCCTGACACAGGCTGAGTTTTAATCACTTCATTGTACAACTAATTGGAGATTAATGCCATTGCAATTGTAAGCTATCAAAGGAAAAAGTAATAAAGGGAATATTACAAAACAAACCTCAGGGTTTGAGCCTTGTAACAAAATAAACATTGAGTTTTTAATTTTGTCAATGTAAACCTTAATCTTTTGAATTTATTTCAAATCTAAACCATTCGGTTATTTTCATCAAGTAAAATTGTCGAAAGTAGTATATTTTAGTCATTAAATTTAATGAAAATGGATATTTTAAACATTTTTTTGTACAACTACATTGAGTTTAATGATTAAATTACTTCTTTTTTTTTCCGTTAGTTTTTACTTGACAAAAATAGGCAGATGATTTAGATTTGAAATAAATTCAAAAGATTAGGGTTTCAATTGATAAAATTAAAAGCTCAAAATTTATTTTGTTACAAGGCTTATACTTTTTTTTTGTAATTTCCCCAATAATAAATGAACAAGAACAAGTGGAGGTGGAGCTGGAACATTTGTGTTCAAAAAATATGATAGAATCGGTAAACCAATCCAATCAGGTCCAAATTACCAGTTTGGTCTTGGTTTTTTTTTAACTTCGGTTCTAGTTCTAGTTTGGAGATGATAGAACCATACCGAACTGTGATGTATTTGTTTATTAATTTCTACTATTTTTGTATTTGAAAATAAGATAGTAGAAGCAATTAGTGAGCTTCAAACACTAGTCTTGATTGTGAAATCAACTAGCTTCAACCAACTCAACCATGCTGGTTGTTTGTTTGTTTACTATTATAAAATATATATCATATCTCCTAATATATAAAAATTTGAGAACCATAGAACAGAATAGAACCGAACCAAACCGGTTTCTATGGTTTGGTGTTGCTCCGGTTACATAAGTTAATGGTTTGGTTGCGGTTCTACTTTCTTGGAACCGTAAGGATTGGTTTGGTTTTTGTCTGATCCATGAACACCCCTAATATAAAGGCAACCCACTTGTTTTGAATGGGTATTGAGCAGTCTATTTAGAAATTGGGTTGTACTAAGATTACAAGGGGTTTACAAGAATTTAATCTGATTAAAAGAAGGTTTGGGATTTGGCTCTGCAAAGTTGAACCAACAAATAATATTATTTTTAATCTGTTCTTACGTTTTACCAGTAGTAATAAATATGATTGGTTTTTCATATAAATTTGGGTAAATTACACTTTTCCCCCTTAAGTTTCACTATTTTTTTACTTTGGCCCTTGATATTTCTAATTTTTCCCAATTTTCTCTAAAAACAAATTCTCATCCAATTTTAAACAGAATTTATCTTTGGCAGCCATGTGATGCCTTGAGGCATAAAACGTACTTCACTACAATCCAAACCCAAAAATCCCAAACCCAAATCCAAATGCAAATCAAAACCCAAAATTCAAAACCCAACCCCAACCCATTTTCTCTCCACTTCCTAAGCTCTGCTATTCTTTCTCTTAACTCCTCTCCTCCTCCATCACCTGTTTCCAGAATCCCCCGCCACTACTCCCTTCCACCACCCTCCAGCCCTTGAACCCCATCCTGAGACCTCCCTCTGTCTTTCGCCCTCCAGGCGACATCCCTCTTCAGTTTCCTAGCCTACAACCTCCACGTACTACTGTCCCTCTCGGCCCTCCCCCCACCCCGCCTTGTTCTTCTTGTCTCATAGAAGCTCTCTCGCATTGTGGTGATGGTCTTGATCGCCGAGAAGCTTGTAGAAGCAATTGGTGTTGTGGATCTGGTGGTCGTGGATCTTCTTGCAGGTGGTGTTTTTTTCATTTTGATTTCAATTTGGGAATTTTTGTAAAAATGAAATTATGGTTTGTAATGAAGAAGCTTAATACATTGTATAGATATATGACAGAGAGAGAGAGAGAGAGAGAATGCGAGGAGAGCAGTTGGTATAAATCTGGGAATGGCAGAATAGGGGAATAAGAGATGATTGAAGTAGGACGTGGAGGGAGGGGGTAGAGTGGGGGATGCTCGAAATGGGCAGTGGAGGGGGAGAGGAGGTGAGAGAGAGATTTGCAGAGGTTAGGGAGAGAAGAGAGAAAGAGGGTTAGGGTTTGGATTTTATAAAAATGTTTTATAAGCCATGTGGTGCCATGTAGCTGCTGACGTGGCACATTCTGCTTAAAATTGGACAGAAGTTAGTTTTTGGAACAAATTGGAAAAAATTAGAAACATTAAGAGCCAAAGTGGGGAAAAAGTACTTTTAAGGTCAAAGTGAGAAAATGGTGAAACTTAAGTTGGGCAAAGTGTAATACATACCTATTAAATTTTTGAAAAACTAGGTGCTGAATTGAATTTGGTTGACCCAATTTGGTTAGTTGCATTTGGGTCAGTTCAGACAGGTGTGAATCTGGTTGACCCAATCTGGCTGCATGCTATCTGCTGTTTGTCGTGATGATTGGAGCAATTGTTTTATTCAACAAGTTTTGAGCTCAGTTTGAAACTCTTCGTCTTTTTGATGTTCTACCTGTAGCTTCAGAACTTTGGAAGGTTCCACAAATTTGTTCATTAATCATCAAAATTGTTGATATTTTTATTTGGCTTTCTTCAACACTTACCGTATTTTCACTATATTGGCATAAATTGTTTATCCTATTTAGTTTGATCATCTGAGTTTGCTTATTCGTTCATGTAATAATGATTAATCTAATCTTGAGCCACCTTGCAGCAAGTGTGCTTTTGAGGTTCTCAATGTTTTTTTGTCATGGAAGCTTATTAGATTTTTTTTTTTTTTTTTTCTCTCTCCAGTCACTGCTTTGTGATCCAAACCCGAATTCCCCCGCAAATTCTGAAGCAGCTCATATGTTCAGGGAAAAAAAACCTGAATTGTGGGGCAGAGCTGGACTGCTGACTAAAAGTCCAATTAAAAGCATCACCCCCGCCCACCAAACCAAAAATAAAGTCAGGAAGTGGTGGTAGTGGTGGCTTCTGCAAACCTTTGTGCTTAATTATGTAACATGCTTTGTGTGTATTGCTTTTAGAGAATTGCTTTGAAGGAGTTGTTTCTGCTTTTAGAAAGCTCTGGTTGAAGTCTTGATACTCCACTCCTGATTCTTCTTTTTCATCAAGTTTCATGTGTCCATCCAGTTTGTAGCCATTTGTATAGGAAGTATTGTTGTGTCCTCTTGAACCATTGGCAGTGGACTTAGTACTTTGCTTGGGGGCAATCAGAAAGAGCTTTTCTAGTGTAATGATGATTTAAACAGTATTTGATCAATAAGAGAGCTTTTCTCCAATGATGAGGTTTGAAGATTGCTATTTCTAAATATTAGCATCAAGTTAAAATTTTCTTCTCTAATTGGCTGGTTAAAAGGCTTGCTATATTTTAGCAATGCTATACTTTGTGCCAGCTCAACAAAGTTGTCCAAAAACATTATTCATCTTCCCAACTCTATTTCAGAAACATGTTCATCTTCCCGCAACAAAAATTGTAGAAATTAACAGAAATTTTTTTGAAACAATTTCAGAAATCGGCAAATAACTCGACGAAACTCCAAAAATAGAATAAAATAAAATAAAAGGATCATCATGCAGGAAACACTGATCAAGCTTAGCTTTTGCTTTATGACTATAAGATTTTTGTTTACAAGAAATTACACCAAATAAGCTCAATGTTTCAATATACAAAAAAAAGAGTCAATGTTTCATTTGCCTATGTCCCAGATATTTTGTGGAAGTTAATATAAAAAGGGAGGTTGCCTTCAAATAAAAAAACACACTCCAAGGAATTTCTCTTCCTGTTCAGATTTTAAATTTGTGGACAAATTTGTGAGCGATAGAAAAAAGTGAATGAAAAACTGAATAAAACAGAAACTAAGTAAGTTGTAGAGGGATATAGATTTTTTCACTAGTTCATTTTTATTTTTTATTTTTTTTTATTCTCTTTACAAATCAAGATCCAGACACTGCTGGGTAATTTATAGCGGTAGTGTTACATGCATAAATTGGTATACCAAATAGTGTAACAACATATGTTATGATATTGTCATTTCAAGATTATGACCACACTCATTATACAAGTTACAAAAACTCAAAACTTCTAAAATGATATCAAATCATCTGTTAGTATACTAATTAGTATACTAATTGGTGTATGTAGTATTATTAAATTTATAGATACTTTAGTATATATATTTATCAGGTCTTTCAAGTAAAACATGTAGGATTTACAATTTGATTTTAGATACGTAACAGAATTTTGACCTTTCGATACCATAATTTATTGATACATTGATTATTTGATATATGATCCTATCACCGATTTCGATACTTATTTAAAACTACCCTCATGTGGACACCATGTATAAGATAACGACACTGGCTATTTATCATGCAATTTTGACGAGTTTCATGGCAAAGCTATTATTAGAGATCATTTATTTGGGTAAAAAAAAATTCTTACTTGGCCAAAAAAAAAAAAAAAAAAAAAAAAATGAAAAAGAAAAGAAAAGAAAGGAAGCATTTGAGTTGATTCATTGATTTAATTATGATTTCAAACATATTATCCAAATGCACATCATAGTGAATATTTTATTATGATAACGCTAAAGACAATTAATAATTACAAAATAAATTTAGTAACACACAAATTGTAACACACTTAACTTTTTTATAATTACAAAATCAAACAGTTACCTTTTTTATATATTAAATTTACATCTTTACTATTTGTAACATACTTGTAACCATTTCAGTTTGGCACTTGAAGATCCAACATGATAATAAGAAAGGACAGTGATACCATAAGGATAAAGGAAGAATGAAGAGAAAGAGAAGTAGCTTTGGATGCATAGAAGTAGTAATAAGGATAGGTGTAATTGCCCTGTCCCATATTGGGAGGCGCCTTACCAGAAGGAAAGTTCTTATAAGCAGGAGGTGGGGGATTGGAGTAGCCCCATGAAATATAAGATGGCGGTGGAGGAGATGGCGGTGGTGGTGGCGGTGAGTAATAAGATTCTGGTGGTGGTGAGTGGTGAACCGGATGCGATGGTGGTGGCTTTGATTCTGGTGTTTGTGGTGGCGGTGGCGGTGAGCATATAACAGGACAAGTTCCACACTCACTGATACAGACCAAACCTGCTGCTGCTGGCATGCTGGCGGCTTGTTGATCACCCTGCGATGTTGCAAGTGTAGCGAACAAAACCAAGTCCAAGATTGCAAGCCTCATCAGCAGCAACACAAGCCACTTTCTTCTTGGAGTTGGAGATGATGACGATGATGGTAGAGGTAGAGGTAGAGTCTTGGCATAATGATCCATCTGAATTTCATTCAGTTCAGTTGGCTGCATAAACATATAAGTCTTCAAACAATCAACCAGTTTTACACCTTTCCTTGTTAAGCTGATATCTGTTCTTTTATTTGTGACACAAAATGCTTCTCATATATACTTGCCTCTGCTTTGTGTTTTTAGTGACTTTTTAAGTTTATTTATAGTTGGGGAGGGACTGAGCCAAACATGACCTAGACAGAGATTCCTTTACCCCCCAAGGCAGGCCACCTCCATCTCCATGTGTGTGTTTGGCTCTTCCCAAACCAAAAGTATGATCTAGAATCTAGATAGAATGCTTCTTTTACAAAAGAAAAACTCAAAGTGTAAAGGAGATGGGACAATTTCATCCACCTTCCTTGTTTGTTTGATCTTTCTATAAAGGCTTTGGCTTGAACTTTACCATTTCCTAAGGCTGCCTAGCTGGATACTATTATGAACTAATAAAATGAACTGATGTTGACAAGGTACATATGGATTGGTGTCTCATTCGATTGATTTTGGAATTCTGCATTCATTTGCTTTTGGAATTATATTAATATATACTATACTATGTTTGAATAAAGTGGATTTAACTTATGTCTTTCATCTTTTGGTGGTGAATTGTTATGTGAGGATCAATAATGCTACAGAGTTCGAAATTTTTTTCAGAAAATAAAGTGATTGGACAAGATTCATTCTGGGTGTGATCCAAATTATACTAAATTTGAATCTAAACCACATTTTTTTCTTATTTTCAGACTACTTTTCCAATTTCCCTGATTTTTTATAAGTCATGGTAACTCCATTTTCATCCATTGTGGGACAATGGGTCCCTCCCTATTGAGGTAAATCTGACTTTCTAGTCTGAGCTAACAAAATAGCAGACATTTTGTTTAGGAATTTTATTATTATTATTTTTAAAATGATACTCTGTTCATTGATATAAATAAAGCCACAATGAGTGCATTTGGATCTGGAAATCGAGTAAACGCGACAAATGATAGTGATAAGATTAGTAGTGGCAATTACTTACTTACTCTTGTCATCTCTTTAGACTTTGTTGTGTATTTTTGTATTGTTGAATGCTGCTGTCATTTTCATGAGGGGTGGGAAGGAGAGGGGAATCCAAAGCTAAAGCTAAAGCAAAGGTATTTTAAATAGCAATGACATTCTTCTTCTTGATCTATCTTTTCTTTGATACCTTTCTCTGAACATAATCAATCCACCTTTGTGTGTGGCCCTGTGGGCATCAATTCTCCCTTCACACTTTCACTCTTTATGCTTTCTTCTTATATATATATATATATATATTTGTTATGCTTTTCTTGTGAGGCTGGGATAGCTTGCCTATCCTCTCTATCAACTTACATATCCATGATATATTTTTATATGATTACCTTCACTAGTAGCCTCTGATTTTATCCTTAAATTCAGCAGTGAATGACTATAATACTCTCAGAAGAAACTTTATGTGGAACTGAACTAAACACCACCATCTCATGTACTTCTCTTTTCAAGTGTGAAAGATTATGCTATATAGCTAAAAATTATTATAAGCAACCAAAGAGATGCACTGCTTTGATAACATGTAGGCATAGAAATACATATATGTGGCCTAATAAAAAATGTCAAACTAGAGTTATGGTTAACAATGAGCATTGAGAGAATGTAAAACTATTATTACAATTCATACCAATTAGGCACACTGCAAGAAAAGGGTTTTCCCAGCATTTTTAGAAAGAAAAAAAAAATGATGCATTTTTAATAACCAAAAGAACATAATTTCATTGACAAAAATACTGTCACCAATTAGAGCCCGTTTCATCACAAATATCTTTCATGTTGTTGCTAAATAATTGGGGAAATTTTTTTTTGTCGCAAATGTTAGTCATATGCGAAGAATTCATTTTCATTGCAATAAGGGTATAGGTGACGACACTTTTTTGTGTATGATAGACGGCCAATTTCAATGAATATATATTTCATCACAAAAAGTAGTATCGATGACAAAAATTGTCATCTCTGAAAGTTTATCATTATCGAGGAAATTTGTTTCGTTAGCAGAAAAAATATTCGTATCCAAAAATTTAGTTTAATGAACTTTTCGTGACTACATTGGTATGGTTAGGGCCAGCTCTGGGGGCAAGTTGGCAAAGCCGCCGCTTCGGTCTTCCATTTGAGCTGAAAAATAGGGTCCCATGTAAAAAAAATTCTTATAATATTGGGTAATTTTTTTTTTCTTAAGACCTCAATTAAATGAAAAGCCTCAATTATGTTGATCACACTTAACTCTAAGCTCTTAACGCCAAACTCAAAAAAACAAAACAGCTGTTATAAGTGGATGTTTCTCATTTCTTCAATTTTAATTTACCAAAACCCAATTATGTCCAACGCTTAATACCAAACCTAAAAATAGTATACTATTATTATTATAGGAGGGCTCTATGTAATTGATTTCACTTTACCAAACTGCTCTCCTACCCAATTCACCATTTTGATATTGAACTTCTTTGGTCTTAATATTTCATGTAGATGACTTTAAATTTTGTATCATTTCAAAATTTTACTTAAACTACTTGTTCACTTTACTTAAAAATTGAAATCTCTATAATTGAATTGACTAATATTGAATCTCAACCAAGAGCTCTTGATTCAATTTTACAACTACAAATGCAAAAACAGTAATGTTTAAGTGATAATACGTTCAATTAATTTATTACTCTAGATTGTTGTGTACTATTTTTTCTTTGTTGTGTAAATGGTTAAATATAAAACAATAATAGTAAATTTTATCATTTTAAAATTTAAATAACTATTTTAAATTGATTTTATCTTTTCAAGTGATATGTAAAATTATAGGGCCCCAAATTAACGCTTCGCTTTCGGGCCTTTGAATGTTCAGGGCCGGCCCTGGATATGGTTGATGCAACTTTTCATCTTTTGATAGTTGGTCAATAACGAGCAATGGAAGTTTCATAACAAAATATGGATCATTAGGGAGAAATGATCAACAATACATTACTTACAAATGATCAACAACATCACATCTTCTATTTCATTTATAATTTTGATCAATACAAAGGATGATATAAGCGATATACATTCATATATCCTAAATTCTGAATGTATAGCACATGGCAGGGATACATGAATTAAAATAAAAGAAAAATCAAAAAATTATATGCCCTACTGGCTATATCTTTCTAAGTCCATGCTTGGGTATAACAAAATGAGTTTAACTCAATACAATTAAAGCCTGAGGCTTAAATAAAATAATTACATCAAATAAACAAAATGAAGCCCTTAGCTCCAAGTCCTCCCAAGCTACGTCCTTGGTGAAAACATATCATCAGTACCTAACACAATATATAGGGTGAGCCAAAGTTCAATCGAGATACTCTAACACAATATATGAAACTTAACAAAGTTATAAGGTGAGAATACACATGCACACAATTTGTCAAACATTCCTCATTTTTCATCTCAAAACTATGCAATGCCAGATTATGAATCAATTCATGAAAATAATTATTTTATAACAGAAAATAGGACAGTGGATACAAAACACTAGGGATCTCTAGGTACGTGTTTGCCAGTAGGATATACAAGCACTACCAAAGCTATTTTATCGGTTCTAACCGGAAAGATTGGCACGTAACCGCACGGGTTTCTGGACTTTCACCAAGGACACACAGGCCAACATCATAACCACAACCACACTCCCTAACCAGATTCACCATGGTATTCACCTATTTTTTTCAAAAATAAATACATTTTCAATGTTCAAGTATGGAACGATTCTCGATACACAATGAATGAGAAATTAGTTTCAATTTAACCTAATCCTTATGCAATTTCTACAACAATCAAGACTATCCTCCATTGATAGCCCAAAACAGATATTTCTACTCAACAAATAATTTTTCAACAACAGATAAAATCTCATAAATTTCAAAATGGGAGCGATAATAAATATCCGACTCCACTCTCATCATCAACAAATACATTCTCTATATCTTTTTAAAGCCCAACATCTTTTCCTTTACTTTTATAAACCAAATATAAAGGATTTTCCAACAAAATCTCCTTTGTTATTTAAAATCTCATTTAAAGAGTAAGTTTCCAAAATTTCAACACAACCCAACAATATACATCCTTCCACGACATTCTCAAACATTTATTTGAAAAGTCCCTTTTTTATTTTCCAAAAACCAAACCCTAGGTTCAACCAAAAACCCCCAAATCACTAATCCTTTTCAAAAAGCAAATAACTAAACTAAGAACCATATTAAAGGTTGAAGAAATCCCTACCTCAAAGTAGAAGACGAGAGAGAAAAAGGTAGAAGCTTGGTGGAGCCGAAAACAACTCCTCCTCCGATTAGAATAAAGCCCTCGACGTGCTCAACATTTTTCTCCAAAGGGCTAGGGTGATGAAACCAATGAATTAGGAGTATTTGGAGCTAGAAAGTAAGAACTAGAGAGAGAGAGAGTGACGATTTAAGGTTTTGAAATGTTTAGAGAAAGAAATAAATAAAAAAGTGACTCAAAATGGCCTACTCTCTGACTGATATACGCGTAGACCACTGGAGCAACCAAAACACCGTTCGAGCGTCAGACACAATAAATGACACTGCTTGAGTGATCAAAAACACCGCTTGAGTGCACAATGACCCCCTCCCAGAAGTTTAAACCTGCAAAAGATTGCCCAAATGCAAGAAATACTGCTTGAGTGATGATACCACACTTCCTGTAGTTTTATAGACTGTAAAAGACCGCTTGAGCGAACATGCAAAAATCTGGGCAACAACTCTTTGAAAAACTAATTTCCCAACTTGTTTCAAATGCAAGCACAACTCCCAAATAACCAAACTCAACTACTAACAAGATGAAAATGAAATGAACAATAATTAAGGACATGGATTCTCGAATTCAAAAGCAAGAATGGATCAGGTTTAAACCGGAATCGTTATAGGTCCATTTAATTTTTGAGTTGGAATTGGAATTTAGCTTTGTAGTCCAACCCAATTCAGCTTGCTATTAATTTAGTTATTTTAGATTTTTATTAGTTATTTATGCAATAGACCGAGAAAATATGCAAACACCTATTGTAGGGCTTTAGTATTATGCATATAACTTTTTTTGTTTGGTTTTTCTTAATCAACTAGAGTTCAACCACTGTAATTCACTCTTTTCCATTGCCCTTTTGTTTGATCTCTTTTTCTCTAGCCCCCCATCATTTCTATCACTGCTTTTATTTTTTTCAATCTATGTTTTATTTTTCATCATATTAACTATTAACTATTTGTTGAAGTATGTTAGTGACTTGTTTAAGCCAACATGATTGTTTACCGGTTTATTTGTTAATATAATTTTTCCATCTCCGTTGCAGATTGCAATGTTAGATTGTACGATTTTTAATCCATTTTTAAAAATAAAAACAAGTTTTCTTGCATTTTAAAAAAAGGGAAAAGAAGTCCACATCTATGGGTTAGGTGAGAGAATTTGGAAATTATATTTTCTTTAGGGCCGAGCTTGGATAAACATAAAGTCCCTTATTAAGTAGTGCTAGTCCAGCTCTTCACAGCAAACAGCCACCTGTAAGTACAAGTGACAAATTTTTGTGTTAGAAAATGGGTAATTAGTAAGGAAAATATTTTTGTCACAATAACTAGTATAGGCCATGGAACATTTCATTGAAATATTTGCATTTCGTTGAATATATATTTTTATTTCAATTTAACATAGGGAATTGCTAATGAATAGCCTTCACCTTTTATCTTAGGACTCCCACCTTTTTTATTTTTTTTATTACAAATTTATCTTAACATAAAATACATCTGCCGTGTAAATTTGACATATTAACAGTATGCCCACCCCATGTCATAGAAAGTATCATTTTTATGGCGAACAAAGCAAGTCGTAAAAAAGTTGGCAATATTACCATCCACGGCGTATGAAATGCACATGCCATTATTAGGATATTACTTATGAAATGAAGAAAAGAAAGTCATAAAAGTGAAAAATTACGGCTTGCATTTATTGTTTGCCACTAATATGATGCCGTAAAAAATAGTTTCTTTTATCAATTTTATTCTCATCCCTAACCTCCCAACCCCCTAAACCTAACTCTTTCCTAGTTATCCGAACAAAATTCAAACGCACAAAAAAAAAAAAGTTCCAAAAAGGTTGATAGGATGAGGCAGGGCTATTGCTGGGTGACGATGGATGTACAAAAAGAGCTGAGAGAGGTGGTGGAATGTAATCACCCTCATCCTGGTCTTAGCCATGTTCATGTGCATCTGCATGATTTTGTTTTGTTAAGCTTGCATTTGTAGATTTCGACTTGTTTTGCCTAAAGTAAAGGTCCTTGTCTTGTTTTGTGTTTATGTGATTTGCTTGAGTATTGCTTGTATGCTTTGTTCCTTACTTGGTGTGTGTAGCCTAGGTCACACTCTTGAACCTCTTACACCTAGGACTATCTTGGAACCACTTTGGTTGACCTCCACCTTCACCTTGGCATATTGGCCGAGATGTCATCATCTAGGCCGAGGTGTGTATCATCTAGGCCGAGATGTTATCATCTAGGCATCCAACATCCTTGATCTTTGCACCTAGTGATCTTGCTCCTGGACTGGTATGACCTAGACCGAGGTGTGGCACATCTAGGCCGAGGTGTGGCACAGCTAGGTCAAGTGTTATCCTGCCTAGTCGAGATCATTGAGACCTTACTTGCCGAAGCCTATGTCTTGATTAGAGATCCTTGCCTTGTCAGAGTGACCTTGTCACCTTACTTGTCATACACACTTTGTCATATCTCTGTCTTTTCACTCAGGCACCTTTTTGAGGGAATCCAATCCGATAGTGCCACGTGTCCCAACTAAGGGTTAAGTTAGTCGGTAGTAGAGAAAACATATCATTTGCTATATCTTTGTCCTAGAAGAGAGAAAAGCTCTAGGAAGAGAGGAAGAAGGAGTTCTTAGAGTGAGAATAGATTTCCAAGCTTGATTCTTAGAGTTTGAACTGTTGGATTCATGTTTTGAGGTTAGAGTCTTGATCTACTCTTGTTGTTCTTTATATTGATCTAATCACATTGCATGATCTAGCATGATTCACGAGCCATGCATTGATTTGAAGTTTGGTTTTAGAAAGAGAAAATGATGTTCTTGTGTTCTTCAAGAAAAACCCACGTTTTGATCCAAAAGGTTGTATCAAGATCCATGTTTTTGTGTTTGTTTTCATGGAATCTTCAAGTATGGGTACCCAGGTCCATGTTTTTGAACTCAAATCATGGAATCTCAGATTTTGAATAAGGAAGTTATGATTTTGGCATTCATGTTTTTCATGTTCATGTTCTTTATGTTCTTCAAGAGGAAACCCAGATTTTTCAAACTTCATTTCCCCCAAGTGTAGTTGCCGAGACTCACTCTTGCCTAGATCTCACACCTAGGCCAAGCATCGTATCTCACCTTGGCCTACCTTGCATGATCACCTGCACTTTAGTCTACCTTGCATGCGCACCTAGGCCTAGGAGACCATACCTCGGCCAAGAGGTGTGGGACCTCGGCCAAGATCTGGTTGGTACCCAGCATGTTTTCCAGAGATAAAAAGGAGTGTTTTAACTCCCAGCACATGTTTTGCTTTGTCTTGACTTAGTTTTGAAAGAAATGCCGGGATCATTTACAATCATGTAAGGCTTGTTTTAGGGATGCATTGCATAGTCATCTTTTGAGCATTCCTTCTTGTCTTCTTGAAATACAATCGGTGGACCTTGCCATGTATTTGTAGGTCTTGGATTCTTGCCTTATTCCCTGCACTCGAAGAGCTATGTGAGTGGTATTTTTAATAAAGCTCTGTTCTAATGTTTTGATAAAAGCTTTGCTTGTTTCGTTTTGGAAAAGTGTTTGTTCAAGCATGAATGATTATTCCTAGTTTTGTACCAAGTACTATCTTGTTTTGATGACATTCTTGGAAAGTCCTTAGTGCTAGGGAACTATAATGCAACTAGTACCCTTGTTTGAGATATCTTCCTTGCCACCGACGGTCTTGTACGGGTGGGTTTGTCTAATCGATTCCGAGTCGATTATTCCCTTGTTTTGTCAAGAATGCCATCCCTTGTATTATATTGATGCTAGTAAGCATCCCTTGAAGCTTTAAAAGACTTGATAGATGAACTTGGTTCATTCCTTGATTTGTACAAGATATGCCATGTAATGTTTTGATAAAGATCTCGGATAACATTCATTCAAACCTTTATTACTAATATCATTCACTAAGTATCCAAGCTCACCCTCTCCTCATATATATGTAGGTGACGAGCAAGAAGGCGGTGACACCTAGATGTCATTTGCAAGTTATTTTGGATTCATGTTTTGCTAGCATCTTGAAGATTATGCTTCTTAGCTTTGTAATTCATTTCTTTTGTATATGTCGGCTTGAGAAGCCTTTTGATCAAGATGTAACATGTACTTTATTTTATGTGTATCCAAGTTGTACATCATGTTAAAATGTATGTCATTTCATTTGATCTATGCACAGCTCTTGTGGACTACTTAGATTTAAATTTATGCTTCCGCACATGTAAGGCCCATATGTATACTCTGATTGTGTGTGAATTTTTGTAAGTTGGCCTTTGGTAATCTCGGATTTCTGGCCATCACGGCGCCGTTCTACTAGGGCCAGAATGGGGTCGTGACATGGAAGGTTGGGGAGGGACACTAGAGGTGTGAGAGGGGGTTTGTCACAGTAAGGGTCCAAATTGGAAATTATGGTGGGGTTCAAAGAAAAAGATGGTGGAGTGCAATTTGGGTGGTGAGGGCAAATAGTAGCACCCTTTAAAATATATTGTCATAAATTTCTATACTGTTCTCGAAACCTGAAAAATGTAATGAATGTCCACTGCCAATTAAAACAAGAAACTCATATTATGAACCCTGTTTCATTGGCTATGATTTCATGATGACAAGCCTCATTTGATAAACAAGGTTCTCCATGCTCGTGCCAAATAGTTTATGTTTTCATAATTCCATGTTGAAAAAAATGAATTTGAACATTTTCAAAAATTTTGTCAACAATTTCCATTGCACGAAATAATACCTTCTTGGTCAACAATTGCTAGTGCAAATTGAAGAAATGACATTATCCCATCATAAAATGATTGACATCCTTTCTTCAGTCATCCTACCTTGTGCAATTCAACTCTTGTCCATGTTTGATTACAAATGCGAGGTTAGGATTAAGTTGTCAATGTTATGACATGTATTATGCATACAAATGTTTCCAACTTCTTTTCAGTTTGGCAACTAGTCATATCCAATTCAAGAATGCATAGTCTCTATTATGCAAAGAAGCTCGTATCACTTCTTCTATCTATAACAAAAAATTGTCAACTGTCCCCTTAATCCTCCTAATGAATGACACAACTTGAGTGTATTGCTACACTTAATCTAGTGTGTACCCAAAGAACAAGAGTAGTTGCCACATAGAACCTTCATGAGATGGAACACATTTAAGCAGTATAGTTATGAAGTATAGTATAGACTTGTACATTCTAAACTGTTCGAATTGAACAATCCAAGAAAAGCTTCATCATATATGTCTACACACCTCTAATGAAGACTTCTAGATCAATTCTAATGTCATATGCATGCATGGAACATTACTCTATAATTTCATAATCAAGATGGTTTTCGCATTTCAAGTGTGAAATCTATGATGTTTGTCTACATTTATAAGAAAATGTTATTCACTTAATGCAAATGTATCTACAAATCCTTCTACACTCTACATCGACTTAAATTCACACAATTATTAATTATAAGTAGTTTACGTTCTAGCTTATGTAATAACATTTGTATCTGTTGGCATTTTTCCATAATATTACTAGAAAAATATATAAAATAAAATTAAATAGAAATGACAAAACAAAATTTTCTTTTATTAAAGAATGAAATATAGAATAAATTACAAAATTAAAAATATAGGAATGAACTGGATTATATCATGGAACATATTGCAAGATGGATTCACATGGACATATAAAATAATATACAATAAAAATTTTAAATTAAAAACTTTGAAGAACGAAAGATAAGGGATGCAAACCAAAGCCTGTATAATACCACAGTTTCCTTAAAATAAATTTACTACCTCTCGATGGATGCTGAAGGTACGCTGACGTCTATTTTCCAGGACACGACATTGAAACCAACTAATGCAGAAACACATTCTGAATAGCTTCAGCGAAATTGACAATGACATCACTCTTTCTGTAACAAGAACCAAAGAAGGTGCTAGCAAAGAAGATAGGAAAATTTTCTTTGGTATAAAAACCATCTCCAACTTTATTATCTCAAAATATCATCTCCATTTTCCATAAAAAATCTTTCTAAAATTATTCTGCTAAGTTAGAGGAGGAAGACCCCTAGTTATACAAGTAGGGAGTCCCTAGCCAAGAGGGCCATCATCACGAGGGCCATCAAATGCCATTAACCAAGGCTATCAACTCTAGCCATTAGGGCTAGAGTTACAAAGGTTTAAAACTCACGGCCACTAATATAGTCATCAACTCCATCATCAAAAGATGAGAGTTACAAAAGTAAAAAATTCTATGTGCTTAATATATACAAATAAATATGTATATAATGATGTTTGAATAATTCAAACAAATGGGTCACAAAACAGATACAGGTGTTGGGTCACAACCCAATCCAAGCCCAATCTCAAACACACACACAAGCTAAGCACAACACAACACAGCCTAGCCTAAGCTCAAAATTAAGTCTAAGTCCAAGTCCAAGACCAAACCCAGCACATGCACAAGCACAAGTCTAGGCCTAGTCCAAACTAAGACTAAGCCCAAATCTAAGCCCAACTTTTATTGATGCCCACTTTATGAGAGAATTCTCATTCACAACCCAATGGTTTATCTCATTATTTTTGTATTGCAACCTTCTCACTTAAGAGATTACAAAACCACTTAGACCCACCTCAACCAACGGTTGGGTCCCACTTTAATTTCAAATTAAAGTTGCCAAAAACCCATTATTTTCCAACACAAACATCTCATTACCGAATAAAATTAGCCGAATAAAGAAAAACGAACAACGCTTAACAATAAAGACTCAGAGAGAGAGAGAGAGCACATAGACTAACCCTGCATCAGAAAAGGTAGCTGTTGGCCTTGAACCTTTTGTAGTGAAAGCCTATCAGATTTACTGGCTGACCAATGAATGTGATGTCTTGAACTGTTCTGCCGTTTGTGTAAATCAAGACAATATACATCACACAAGGGTTACTCCAACCATTATTCTTGTTTTCACTGGTGTGTCCGGTTTGGTCCTGGAACACTAGCTTGGTTCAGTGAGTGTTTTTAAAGAAATCGGTCTGGTCAGTTCTTAAAGAAGCAGTCCCACTTCGCACTCACATAGGTGACCTACATAAGGTATCTCGTTATACCACGGTTGACTATTCACAACACTTAGGTCATTAAAAGCATCAGCTTAACCTTCCACCCCACAGGGTATCACTATATAAAGGAATGGGCAAGATGTTTTACCTCTACAGTAACTCACCCTTTGCACGTAATTAGGTTGTCCCTCTGAACCTAGATCTTAGGATCTCTAGTCATCTAGGTTGGGTTTTCCATTCTGGTAACATTCATTAAAGGCCTTAACCCCATTCATTTTGACAACTTTTTACTAACTCTCGATTTAACCCTTAGGTTAACGAATCTGTAATATTGTCCTTAGACCGTGTATAGTCTATAGTGACAATACAAGAGAGTAATTGTTGTATGGAATTATGTCTTCGACGAAAATGTCTAGACTTTCCATCTATGCCCTACCAATACTTGATTGGTTGTCGTAAAGTATACAAAATTACTAGCACAAGTTTTCGATTAATATGGAATATTCTCAAGAAAAAGGCAAAGCCATCCAGCTACTTCAGTAGCTTTATCTAAAGTATTGAATTTCGATTCCATCATTGATCTCGTGATACACATTTGCTTGGAAGATCTCCAAGACACGATTACAACTCCAATTAGAGAAAACATATACACTAATGGATTCATAGTCTTTATATCAGATATCCAGTAGGCACCTTTGTACCCTTCTAGTACAATTGGATATCAAGTGTTATGCAACCTATAATCCGGATTTCATTATAAGTACATTAGTACCAGAACAAACACCTTCTAAAGATAGGCATTGGGATTATTTGTGTATCCACTTAGCCTGTTAATTGAGTAGATTATATTCGGCCTTGTACAACTCATCAGATACATCAAACTTCCAATGACCCAAGAATATCCCATTATTCTTGGTCAAACGGCGATTGAAATCTACAGAAGTCTTTAACACACTTGTATCCGACTTATACTTTTCAAGACTCTTATCAACATAATGAAACTGAGAAAGTACAATACCACCAGATGTTCTGGTAATCTTAATACCCAGAATCACATCTGCAAGACCCATATCTTTCATGTCAAATTTAGAGTTTAACAACTTCTTGGTAGTATTGAGCGTTTTCTCATAACTACCAACAATGAGCATGTCACCAATATACAGACACAAAATAACATATACTATTGTCAATGTCTTTGACATAAACACGTTTGTCAATACCCATTTATTATAAAAGCCCACTTACAACATAGTGTAGTCAAATTTCTCATGTCATTGTTTCGGTGCTTATTTCAAATAATATAATGATTTCTCAAGATTACAGACTTTTCTCATCTTGGAACCAGCAAACCCTTTAGGTTATTCCACTGAGATTTATTCAACTAAATCTTTATGTAGGAAAGCTATCTAAATATCCATTTGATGTAACTCTAGATTTCGCACAATTGTGATCACAAACACCATAGCTGATGATCACGTATCAAAGTAATCCAGGTCTTCTCTTTACCGGTATCCTTTGATAACAAGTCTGTCTCATCGGCTTTCATTCACTTACATCCTAAGGCTTACTACCGATGCAAGATAAAGTTAAATTAATAATTTCTTTCTAGAGATATCACAACTTCAAAGAATCTTTTAGCCTCACTAGCCACTATATATGTTTAAGAGGATTATACAAAAGAACTTTAAAGTCCTAGCCTTTTAACATCTTTAGGCTCATTTCTTTTCTCATGAAAACTGCTTCCTCAATTCCACGATAGTATTCTTATGTAAATCTGAATATTAGATTAGTCCACAAGGAAATCGATATGCACTACTAAATTGTGCATAACAGTTGAACACAAAGTCAACAGATTTTTAGGCCTATCCTAACCCTCTTGGGTTTAGGTATTGCCACCTTTTGCATAACACCCCCACATTTGTAGAATTTATACGAAGGCTTTCGGCCTTTTCAAAAACTCATACAGGGTCTTTAAATAATACCTTGTGTCGCAATGATTATGAGACTCTCAAAATCATATCGCAAAAAACACATTCGCAGACCGTCATCAACCGAATTAGGGCTTTTCCTGAATTCAAAGCACCAAAACATATTTGGTCCAACTTGTCACTCTGAAGTCAATAGCCTTACTATTAAAACACACAAATCCAATGTTCAATAGTCTACTATTTGGAACTTCATAGCATGGCCAGTAGTCTTATCACTAGGAATCACTAATTTTTCATAATGTGGTTAGTAGACTTTCCACTACTAGAAATCACAATGTTTTGACCTGTGATTAGTAGTCACTTCACTACTAGAAATCACAACTTCCTAACATAGGATCGGTAGACTCTTTCATTACTAGGAATCATCGTAGCTTAACATATTCTAGACACCCTATTTTTGACCGACTTTAAGACTCAGACGTCACCGATGGAGCGCACGGTGATGGTGCATATTGTGTTCGTTCAGAAGTTTCAGAGTCTCGGCTGCGAGCCTTGCCTCCGGACTTCCGGGCTCTTTCGTGTCTTGTCTCGGTTTGCGAACCAGGCTCCCTTTTCTCTGTTTTCTCTTCCCGAAGGGAGGGAGAGGTCTTGTAGATCATCTCTCAGTGGCCGTAGGCTACGTTTCGTGGTCGTAGGCCATTTTGCCCGTTTGGAGTCCGGTTTCCGGTTTTTCGGAGCCGTTAGCCGTGTGCCTCGATTCGGGACCGCTTAACCACCTCCATTTACTCCCTTTTGAAGGACACTGTGGTCCGAAAAACCAACTTCGTGGTCAAACACCACTTCCGGTGCCTAACAGTCAGTTTTCAGGGCCTCGAGCTGCGCGTTTCGGCCCCCGAACCTTCATTTTGCATCGGTTTGGGTTCATTTTTGGCAGGGACCTCTGTTTCATTGTCAAGAAGGTCGTAGAAGTGTGGGAGGCCAGTAATTGTTCTGACAACCAGTTTTATTCCTCCATCACCCTCCGTCGCTCGTTTTTCTCACTCGAAAGCCAATGTTGACCACCCTAAGGCCACTTTTTCCAGCCCTAAACCACATATTTGTGTTGTACACACCTGGGAGGCCGCCAATATCACATGGCCGGCCAGTAATTGTGTTTGACCCTTTTGAACCCCTCATAAAAGTGGGCTTTTCTCTCTCCTGGTTTACTTTCTCCAGTTTTTGACCACATGGTTGTGTTGTGCACACATGGGAGGCCACCAATCTGGGGTGGCCGGCCACTAAAACTTCTTGAGCCTTTTGACCCTTGGCCGGCCGACCATGGGGAGGGCCGGCCGGCCACCTGCAACTTGAATACCCGGCCGGCCATGATCCCCTCCTCTGGTACATTACAAATCTGTATTTTGTTTTGCACTTCACCCATGTCCGAGGGTTTGGCCTTTTGGGGGGAAACTTGAATTTGAAATTCCCCCCCTTTTCTCCACTCTTTTGCCTATATAACCAGCACCCCAGGCTGTGTTTTGAGGGTTAGAAAGGTTTGGTTTAAGCCTCTTGCATTCAATCTCTCTCTCTTTCTATATTCCAACCATCAAAACCCCTCAAGTCCTACACCATTTCTACACCATCTCCAAGCCAACCAATCCACACTCTATTCCAGCAGCTTCAAGGCCATTTCCAGAGGTCAAGGGCTTCCAAACTTGGTCCAAGAGTTGTTGAAGCATTGGTCTTCACGGTTAAGTCTTCTATCCCTCTCTTTGGCCCTATTTTTGCTCAATATATTCGCTCCTCTTTCTTGCATATTTGGGCTCCGACCCCAACTGAGAATAGAATTATTTTCAGCTCCTTTTCATGTTTGTTTAAGGGCCTCTCCCTGTTTGAGACTTCCTTTTTACACTTGCTTCTTTACCTCTCTTGTATGCCTCTTTCTTGCATAGTATTTTAGGCCAATTTTTAAACTATTTTGAGCTTGGTTATAAACTGTAAAGTGGCTTATTTTGAGCCCTTATTCAACATTGTTGAAGGGATCTTCACTATTTGAGGCTTCCTATTGTCACTTGCCTCTTTACCCCTCTTTTGGCCTTACTTTTGCATGTTTTGTTAGCCCCCTTGTGCTTGCATTTTTGGGCTCTGGTCCGAACTGTAAATAGCCTTATTTTGACCCCCTCTTCATGTTTTATCAAGTGACTTTTTCTTTTTGAAGCTCCCTTTTTGCTCTTTGTGTTTAAACCTCTTTTTAGGCCTTATTTTGCATAGTATTTTAAGCTTGCATGTGCGCTGTTTTGGGTTTGGTCACTAACTGTAAAATACCATGTTTTGGGCCCTTATTCAACTTTGTTGAAGGGCCCTCCTCTATTTGAGGCCAGCAACCATCACTTGCTTCTTTGTCTCCCTTTTGGCCAATTTCTTGCACAATGTTTTAGGCCTGTTTGTGTTTAGATCTGTGGCTTGTTGTAAACTGTAAAGTGCTTCATTTTGAGCCCCTATTCAACTTTGTTGAAGGGCTCTTGGCCATTTAGGGCCAGCAGCTGCTACTTGCTTCATTACCTCTCTTACGGGGCCATTTTTGCATGCTAGCTTTAGTCCTTTTTGTGTCCATTGTTTGGCCTTGCTTAAAACTATAAATATGCTTTTTTTGGGACTGTCTTGATTTTGTCTTCACACTTCATGTTCAAATAATTCATGCTTTGCATAGCCATAGGTCATTCCATGTACCTAATTTCATGTTTCGGGTCTCATTCCATGTATCGGGTGCCATATTTCCATGTTCTGGGGCCGTTTTGCATCATATTTTGCTACTAAAATTTGCATGCTAGTATGCCATATTCCATGCCTTGCCATGTCTTGTTAGAGTGGCATTTGGTGCCTTAGGGTCGATCCTCGGTTTGCGTGCATGTGTGCACGCATTTCGAGTGTCTCATTTTTCATCTCATGGCCACTGATATGAGTGTGGCTGAGGTCTACTCATGTTGGTGTAAGTCCAATGTGCATTGTGTATGCCATTTCATTTTATAGCATTGCGTATGCTAGGTTGTATATTAGCGCATTGTGTATGCCATGTTACCTCGTGCATCGTGTATGCCATTTCATAGCATTGTGCATGTTATGTTGTATCTTAGTTGCATTCATGCATGTCATGCATATTGCATTGTGCTTGGGATAGGGGTTAGCCTGAGCACGGGAAACGAGAGATGTTTCGTACTTCGAGTGACGGAACGTGTCTCAATTCCCAGTCACCGACACTCCGGATTATCCATGATGGAATTTAGGTTTTGTTGTGTTTTCATGTGCATTCATTTCATATTGAGTCGTGCAATTCGACTCCTCGGCCATCATGCATCGAGATGCGTGATTGGTGGCACGGGGATCGAGGACTACACTCCCTGAAGGGTAATCATGCATACATATGTGAAAATACTTTGCCATGCCCCTTTGTTGCTCTCTGTTGCAGCAAATCAGAAATCGGCAGTCTTCCGGGGCTTGGCGCGCTTTCCAAAAAATTATTGCAAAACAGAGGCTAATTGGGGCATCCCAGTGGATTTCCGCGCCAAGGCAACCCGAACATGCATCATTCATCATCCCGGATCAGAGTTGAGGTAGTCCCTAGCTTGCATGCCAATTTATTACTTTCCTAGTTAAATTTGTAAAATTAATTTAGGGTTTTGTACTTATTCAGACTGTATTATTCAATTTGGGACTGTATATTATTATTCGGACCCTCTGTGCGGAGGCATGTTGTAATAAGTGTGCGTGTGTGTGATGTATGTCTTCCGACCCCACGTCCTTTCTCCCTTTTATTTACCCGCTTAGATGGTTAGATTAGGGCATGTTCAATTAGCATACAGTATGATAGCAATGTTGCATCATTCATCTGTTTTGCATGCACCGGCCTCGGCGCATCATACTACTGCATTGTATTTTCAATTCCAAGTTGAATACATGTTAGCTGTAGCATTTCATATGCATGTTTAGAATAGCCGAGCCTGCTATAGTTGCATTTTTGCATGTGTTGCATTAGGCATTTCCGTATAATTAGGATCATGCATGGATTTCTTAATTAGCTTCTGTTTTGCTTGGAGTACTCGGTAAGTTTTTTATGCTTTAGCATCCTTGCATGCGTGTGAGTGACTGCCATGAATAGCATGCTTACCATAAGCTAATATTGTATGTGATATAATCTGTCCGATGCTGTGGGTGAGGTTGGGTTATTTGAAATTGGAACAATTCATCAAAATGTGTGTTTTAAGCCCACTAGATAGTGGAAATCATGGTTTTTTAAAGCCCACCCGAGGTGGCAAATCAAGTCTTAGCCTACTTGCGGGTATAGCACCATCAAACACATTTAAAATAAACATTGAAATGTTTTTGTTCCAATTCAGTCGATCCAGTCTATACTTGTATGCTGTGCGCATCAACATAGTAATCTAGGCTAATAACGCGAATAAGAACACATAATGTTTTCAAAAATAGATATCATGGTTAGTAGAGGCCGATCTTTGATCGGGCGAGCGGGGGTGCTCACGAAGTGACCTTCCCCAATCGTACCCAAGTTCCCGAGCCGAGGCAACTTTGGTTATGACGGACACGTGGCCTTTTGGCAACGAGTCAGGGTTTCCTAAATTTCCCAAAATAAAATATTTAGGTGGCGACTCTGTATCTGGCCAAGCAGTCCATGTTTGGCACTTCTTTTCTAAAGATCTGTTTTCTCAAAATGATTTGCCAGATCTGGACTCTTTGGTTCAAATTAGGAACCGTGACAAATTTGAGAGTCCGAACTGTAGTGAAACCCAAACGAACAGAACGGGGGGACTCATCCCTCCCGGGGCGTTCGGGGACGTCTACAGTTTCTGGCGACTCCACTGGGGATTTAGAGAACTTGACTCGAACTCATGATATCTGGTTTTGACTGCAATTATGTGTTTCTTTGCATTGCATTTGCATTGGTGCGCCTAGGACACCGTGTTTGCCATCTGCTATTCCTGAACGGTTTGCCAAAGGCTTGTCTTGTCAAGACATGACCATAAGGCTGACCGGTTGTGGGCTCTGCCAGTATGGGAACACAAACCCCGATTTTACCGGGGCACCCTCTTTGACCATTCGACCTAGTGGATATTCGGAATCCATAGTGACCATTCCAAGCTAGGACAGGTTGCTTACCCGATTTAGATTGTTTGAAACCGCTGCGTGCGTAGTGAAACCCTAGCTCCTGACAAAATAGGACAGGGAAACCCTACCCCTTCATAGGGATGTTTTGGCTCTCAATTATCTGTTATGTGCTTTTAGAGTGCGTCTCTACAGGAATGCATGTATCAGTTTGCAAGTCTGGGCATCAGGCCTGCGGGCACCAGTTCAGTATTTTGGGATTCAGTTTACCTGAGGGTATCAGATTTGAGGCTGAATTTTGAGGGCAGAATTCAGTTGAGGGCACAGTCATCCTGCTACACTCGTATCTGTTTTGGTGAAGTTGAGCTGAGGTGCTGTTTGTTTTCTCTTTTGCTAAGGTAATCCTGGAACCATAGCTTCAGAAGGCTCCGATATCCCCCGAGGTTCATCGAACTTGTGCTGATAGACTTTGTCAGGTCAGAGATTCAGTTCAAGGGCAATCAGTGTTCCTTTGCCAGAGACAGGGTAAAAGGGCCAGTCAGGCACAAATCACCAGTTCAGCAGTTACCAGATCAGTGGCCCTTATCTACCCCACCAATGAACAGTCAGGCTGAGGTCTCAGTTTCTACTGCAGGGATAGATACCAGTCAGTTAGATGGATCAGCAGAACACATCAGGGATAGAGGCAATGATGCGCCAGATGCAAGAAAGTATGAAACTCATGCAGCAAGATGCTGTCCGCCAAGCTGAATTCGCCAAACAGCAGGCTGCAGTCATGGCCCAACAGGCAGAGCTAATCACCAGATTGCAACGGCAAAACGGAGCATCTACTTCGCATCAAGCTCCCTCCCCCACCAGTAGATCCAATACCCGGGGAGACGCCAAATGTCCAGGAAGGTACGGACATTCCGACAGGGCCGGCTCTGCCCCCAATCTTATCCCAGCTGTCTAAAGCACCAATCAACCCACTGGACTCTCCCCCTTTGAGTTCGAGGTAGACCATACAGCGTTGAAGTTGAGCAAGCTTGAAAAGTTGTTCAAAAAATCCCAGGGGGTAAAGTCCATCCCGGACATTGAGGACGGGTACACCGACACAGCTGTGACACTGCCGGGCAGGTTCAAGATGCCTCACATCGACCGTTTTGACGGGTCAGGAGATCCCATGGTCCACCTGAGTTTGTTTTCAGATGTTCTGCGCCCGATGGGCTTGACAAGATTACAGAAGCTTTCCCTTTTTGGCAGGACCCTGTCGGGTATTGCAGCCATCTGGTACGCCAAATTAGAGGATTCAGTGAAACGAAGCTGGGAGGAGATGACCGAGGCCTTCGTCACACAATATTCATACAATACCCAAATCGAGATTACGACCCGTGATCTTGAGACGACGAGACAGGAGCCTAAGGAGAGCTTCTCAGAATTCGTGGCCCGCTGGAGGGCCAAAGCCTCAATGATGACCATTAGGCCAACGGATAAGGATCAAATACGGATGGTTATGCGTAACCTCCAGCCCAAACTAATGCAGAAAATGATCGTGCTCCCCTTCCCTACCTTTTCAGATTTGCATGAGATGGGAGTACAGATCGAGGATGCTATGAAGCAGGGCCTCATTGACCAGGAGAAGGAGCAGCCCAGGAGGGCGTTTACCCGCAATTCGAATGCGACCACCAGCGGTGACCTTGCTGCAAGATCTTCCGAAGTGGGCATGGTCACCACCACCACACCAAGAGCAGCCACCCCCTTTGTTGGTGCATCCACTTCAAACCCCTAAACTTCAGACTATCTACCCCGAGGCAAGAGGATTTTCACCCAACTCTATATGTCTTTGTCTAAAGCCCTGGGGGTCCTACTCAGGAAAGGACATCTGAAACCGTTAGAGCAACGGCCTCTACCCGATCTTCTCCCTCCAAAACATGACCCGACTAAGTACTGTGCTTTCCATCAACAAACCGGTCATGACACCGACAGTTGCGTCCGTCTCCGCCACGAGATACAAAATTTGATTGACAACGGGGTAATCCCCGCACCAGGCCCCGCAAAGTCTATCGGCACTTGATCAGTGAACTTGTAGGGGATAATGTGATGTGATCGAGGGATGAACCACCTGCGGGCGGCGTTCAGTTTATTTCAGATATGGTGTATGGCACGTACTGTTTTGAGCATTTGTGAATGCTGGTTTTTTGTACATTCTGACTTAGGTATTGGGTCAGTCTTCTTGTTTTGTTTTTGAGTCTGTCTTTTTGTTTTGAGTCAGTCTCTTTTGTTTTGGGTTTGTCTTGTTGTATCGAGTCAGTCCTGTTGCATAGGAGTCGGGTGATTCCGGGGGGGTGTTACCTTGGGCGTCACCATGTTGTTTTGTGTTTGTCTTTTCATTTTGTTTTGAGTCTATTTCTGCCTTGGAGCTAGTAACGCCAGCAGATTCGAATGAACAACAGTGGTTTTTCATGCTTTTATGTTTGCTTCTGCCGTGTGCCAGTTGTACCAGAAATTCCAAATGAGATGGCAGTATCTGACTAGAAGCTGTGTCTTTTCTGTGCCTTGAATTCATTACATCGACCTAAGTTTTTCAAAACCTTTTGAACACTGCGGTGAAAACGAAGAGGAAGGAATTCCTCGGGATTTGCAAAATTTTGATCATTTGAGAGAAAGAGAGGCATGCTAAGCCCCTTAATGAATGAAATC